>QFDD01003050.1:0-19347 GCA_006871305.1 Vachellia collinsii | reverse complement strand
ATACTTGTAGATGAATGCCACGTGTTTATGTTAAGGATAATTAGAATGAACCCCCAATTGATTATGATTATTTGGCTGTGCTGAAATCAAAGGAAGTTGTGGTGTAAAAAAAAAAAAAAAAGTAATCGTTGAGAGCTCAAGCTAGGCACAATAGTTTATTATAACTTTAATAAAGATTTGAGTGCATGCACAATAAATATGTTCTGTTCATATTACGCTTTTACACAAAAAGAGTTAAATTGTACTGTTTATGGTTTGTAAATAATATACTTTGTTTTATCATTCTTGACTTGGTTCTTCCACCAAACAAAAAAATGTACCATCATCTACGACTTGCATGATATTAAAAAGAAACGGAATTTGAAGTGTACAAACAACTAAATTTCACAAAATCACGTTTAAATCAAATCAAAACTTGTCACCGGAAGACATGATGCAAAAGAACCACTAGAATAGAGAAATGACATCAAAGCACTGCAAATTTATGAAATGATAGAAAATGACTAAAGATATTTGAGGATAAATAAATAAATGAAAATGTCTTTACATGTTCAACAACATGAATTAATTGTAAATTGTAAAATTTTAACTACAAATTTCGAAAGTTAAAAATTAGAAATAAAACACTGTGAGATTAACAATGATGTAATAACTAAAAAAAATCCATGCAACAAGTACGAGATGTCATTCTCTGCAGTTGATTTTATTATTGCATACTGCTATTTTATCAGAAAAGTTTCTGACGATTATATTCTTTTTTTAAAATTTCATGGAGATTTTTATTAACCGTGATTCTAAATATGAGGCTCCATTTATAGTGCAAAATTGTTCTATAAACAAAATCAGAGGAGGATGCAGAAGTTTTGTAATGAAAATATTATAAATATTTATGTACAAACAAAAAATGCTTTAAAAAATTATATTCAGTGGTTTTTTTTTCCCTTTCAGACAAAAAAGTTCAATGATCAGAAAATTCCAAGGATTGAATTCGATGGCAACAAGAAGGGCGCATTACACTACGCCACCGCTTCAACTCCAACCCTTCCCACTCCCTATTCGTTGTCATCAAATTTCTACTCTGCGTGCGCATTGCGCCCACCGCTTACTGTAACACTTACAAAATATAGTAATCGTCTAGTCACTGCAGACGATAGATCCATTCCTTTTCTTCTCACTTGCTACTTTTGTTTAGTATAAAAATCACCGACTTTCCGACACTCTAGACTGAGATTGAGGTACCGAGACAGGGAAGCTGGCAGTGACGGTCAAGGCTGCATTTCTGGCAAGTCAAGAGGTTTGTGAATTATTCTTCAATTTGCATTCTGATCAAAGCAAGTCTTGCAATGTTGTATAAGTGGGGTTTTGGGGCGATCTTGGTATTTTCTTGGTTGATATTGAAGTATGGGCTTGCAGATCTGTTATTATCTTCTTCGTTTTCCATACTTCTTTGAAATGAGAGATGAAAATCTTGTCCCATTAATAACGCCTTTCCTCCTCCTCCTCCTCTTTTTTTTCTTTTTTTTTTTAAAAAAAAGAATTTTCTGAAGCTCTACATGCTATTTTGTCATTTTAATTTCCTGCGCTTTTTCTTCTCTTGTCATGTTTGCGCAGGGAAGCTATATTGGGAGTAATCTGATAGAAGGTAGCAATGTGGGGTCGCTCTGCGGTGTTAAGAACCGGAAATTTCCGGCCAGAAAATTTGGGTCAAAATGCCTTGGCCATGATTGGGAATGTATGCTTCTCCATGTTTGTTATTGCAGTGTTAGTCTTTACAATCATTGCTGCCACTTATGAACCTGAGGATCCCTTGTTTCATCCTTCGACCAAGATCACCAACTTCCTCACTTCCAAATCCAATGCCACTTTCAAATCTGATGATACTGTTGTTAAAACTGGAGAGGATTTTATGGTTACCAATGACACTGCGTTCGGCGTTGCTCTTAATTTGACAGATGTTAATAACTCAGTTGACTTCGAAATTAAAGAGGCTGTCTCATCTGAGTGTGATGTCAATGCTCCTATTGATTGTAAGGACCCTGAGGTGTTCCATTTGATGATGACTACCACTATTGAAAAGTTTAAGGATATTCACTTTTACCGATTTGGAAAACCTGTGCAAGGGTCGGATGATCATAATTGTGATATGGCATGGCGGTTCAGGCCAAAGGAAGGGAAAGCTGCTGCATTTTATAAGGATTATAGGAGGTTCGAGATATCTAGGTCTGAGAATTGCACACTCAGTATTGTTAGCATTGGGGAATACCATACAGGTGTAAATGCAAGGAAGAGGAAGAAGAATAAGAAGCCTGGGTCAAAGCGGGAGGAGATGACCTCAATGCCTGTAGTTGGAGAGATTGTCAATGATAACCTTCCTGTAGTTGAGTCTGAAAGTTCGTTTAGTCATCAGAAGTACTTGATCTATGTGGGTGGTGGAGATAGGTGCAAGAGTATGAATCATTATCTTTGGAGTTTCTTGTGTGCTCTTGGTGAAGCTCAATACCTTAATCGAACGTTGGTTATGGATTTGAGCATATGTCTTTCTTCAATTTATACTTCATCAATGCAGAATGAGGAAGGCAAGGATTTCAGGTTTTACTTTGATTTTGAGCATTTGAAGGAGGCAGCCTCTGTATTGGACAAGGATCAGTTTTGGTCAGATTGGAATAAATGGCAAAAGAAAGATGGGTTGAATCTTCATCTTGTGGAGGATTTCAGGATCACCCCCATGAAACTTGCAGAAGTCAAAGATGCTTTGATCATGAGAAAGTTTGGATCTGTAGAGCCAGATAACTACTGGTATAGGGTCTGTGAAGGAGAGACTGAATCTGTTGTTCAAAGGCCATGGCATTTGATATGGAAGTCAAAGCGATTGATGGAAATAGTGTCAGCAATAGCTGCAAGGTTGAATTGGGATTATGACTCTGTTCATATTGTGAGAGGGGAAAAGGCAAGGAACAAGGAGCTTTGGCCTAACCTAGATGCAGATACCTCTCCTGATGCACTTCTCTCAACCTTGCGGGACAAGGTTGACGATGGAAGGAACCTCTACATAGCAACCAATGAACCAGATACATCCTTCTTTGACCCCTTGAAAGATAAGTATCCCACTCATTTTCTTGATGAATATAAGGATCTTTGGAAGGAAAATAGCGAATGGTACTCTGAGACAACAAAGCTTAATAATGGGGTTCCAGTAGAATTCGATGGTTACATGAGAGTCTCTGTTGACACTGAAGTGTTCTTGAGGGGGAAAAAGCAGATTGAAACTTTCAATGATTTGACCAATGATTGCAAGGATGGAATCAATACCTGTAGCATTGCAACCAGCTGATTTCTGTGACATTTGAGATTTTAATTGTTTCTCATAGTGGAATATCGTGCATCTGTACTTTTAGCTGTTATCTGTGTTGCATTTGATATATTGTAACCTGTCTGTTCAAGTCCTTGTAGTAAGACGTAAAAATCATTCAGTTTTGTGTTGTAAGAGTAGTGCTCTATGAACCCCCTTGATTCAAATTTGTTCTGTGCTTGAGTCTCGTCTGTATAATCAGCTGTTCATGGTTGAAAAGTTGCAACTTCCGTAGTTTTAGCTGTTCTTTAGACTCATTCTAAAACCTTTCATTGGGCATCATTCTAGTTATGAAAGGCTTTGTCGGTGGATAAAACTAGCAGAACAAGTTGAAGGTTTGTGTTGCCTTTCTGAGGATCTTCAAGTTTGTTTATTCTACTGTATGTTTCGATTCTAATGCTAGCAAGTCATGTTGCTTATTTTCTTGATGTCTCTAATATAGGTTGTGTTAAGGCGTATTGCCTCTTTGTTCTCAGTGCGTCATTTTTCTATTTTCATTGTTTATTCCTTCTTTTGTTCAAGTGTGAGCCCATGCTATATAAATATTAGATTAATTGCTCTGCTATAATTTATATATATATATTATTTTTTTTTTTGCCAAGAATTTATATATATATATATATATTGCTTTTGTTTCTTTTTTTTTTTTTTGGTGACATATTGCTTTTGTTTCTTTTTGGTCTAATGAAAGCCTTCTGCATTAAGGAATGAAAGGGCTCAGAAGCACGGGGTGGCTTGGTGGAAATATGATTGATTAGTGATTACCCACTGGCGTGATTAACCTCGTTATGATTGGACTGTAGACTGTAGAGTTAGTCCTTTTCCAGGATATCATTACCATGGACCATGTTCCATAATTTAAGGCTTTTGTTAAACTACTTTCTCCTACTTCAAAGGGGATTATTTGTTCCAAAAAAAAAAAAGATTTGACCCCTATAGCACTAAATACTTGTGTGGACCTTTTTGCAAATAAAACATATTCTTTGCTTGTTGAAAGAAAAAATCAATTACAATTATTATGGGATAAATAAGTAAAAAATATCTCATAAAAGAGGGAATTTCTCCCTCTTGCTATCAAATTGGGCCATTATCTTTCTTTTTTAGGGAGACGCGGTAAGTTTATGCGCCGTTATTCATGCATAACAAAGTCACAGCGTAAAGATAAATGATTTTATGATTTGGTATGTGAAAAAAGAGACACTATGGGATTTTGACACGATTCTTAATGCAAATTAAGTATTAACTTTTATGGTAGAAAAGAGAGTAAAGTACTGTACTGTGTGCAATTGTAGAAAAGAGTACTGCGTACTATCAGACCTTAAAGAAAAAGAAAGTGAAATCCAAAGCTAGAACTTTTGGACTCGTGATATTTTCGGTCAAAAAAAATTTATACAAAGGATTGTCCTCCTAAGCTGTCTCGAAGTGAAACGTCGTGACTTTTGCACTTCCACAATGCAATACTTCCTCTCCCTAACCCATGGTTACCATCCAAAACTATCAAAACTAGAACTCAAAGGAAATAAAAGGGATGGAGGGTAATTTCGATTTGAAGAAAGAACTATTCTACAGATCACAGTGACTAATTTATTTCCTGCTATTTCAAGAAAGAACTTTTGTACATACGACTGAATTTATTTCCTCCTAGCCTTCAATTTCTTGACAGGAACAAGGGTCACGTTTTCGCCATGTTTTTTGGTACTGGCTTCTGTAGATCTCAACATTGAAATGGCGGCTCGATGTTGATGCTGATTTTTCTCCACCTTGTCGTCTATGAATGGTTTCACCTCAATTGTTCCTCTGGTGAAACCTCTAGCAACCTGAACCAATTTAAAACAGCCATTTGTTAGTTGACTGGAATGATAATTGATGAGCCCATTATGTTTGAAGCAATGATTAATGTATCTAAAGCATATTCATTTTAGACTATGCTCCTTCAATCCAAGAGCCTTATCATATAAATCACAGCACAGTATTGGTATATATGGTGGTGCATCACTGAATGGATCATTCATATGCAACAATGTATTATGCAGAACAATAAAATATAGGAAAACATCCTAAGAAGTAGTCATGATTAAGGGAGCACGCATTAGATTGCAGTATAGAGTTAACTAAAACCCGATTTTGATTTTTCACAGAAGTATTTATCAATTTGGTCCTTCACGAACAAAAGCGCTATTAGTGGTATCATCTGTTGATCTACTGTAAATGAAATCAACAGGCATATAATATTCTTGTATATGTTTTAACCAGTCACTATTAGATGATATTTCGATGCTTTTTGTCACTGTTTTATTTGTAAGGGACCAAACAGAAAATATCTACATGTGAATTATCAAATTATAAAGGCAATTCTATGAGCAACAGATTAAAAAGAATTCGGCACAGGCATAATAAATTCAAAGAAATCCACTCTACCTTTAAGAGAATCCAGACTTTAAGAGAGCTGCTCAATATTGCAAGTCTCGTCTTTTTCCCAGAAGTCAGATACTCACACATATGATGGTCAACTCTCAGAATAAATTTTGGCCAGGACTTTGGGTTTTCTAGGTCTAGCTTCCTGTCCGTTGTTGCCTGGGAAAAGGGTGGGAGGAAACAAGAAATCACAAATCACTACAATAAAGCATGTAGCAACAGTAAGAAAACAAGCAGTGAGAGAGAGAGATAGTTGGCAGCTAGAAGAAGAAATAGGTAACAAGTAATATGCACTACAGCAAATTAATCGGAAAAACTTGAAGTACAGCATACTGAATATGCCATAAATTTTTCCTTTTACAAAATATCTCCATAAATACAAGAAACTTTGAACTTCAATTTTTTATCAGTATGTTTTATCAAGAGTATTCATTTTAATATCCCATGTGATGTGTGGGTTCCTTTAATTGTCAAATTAAATTAAATTTTTGGCAATGTTTTTTAGCTCAATATCATGGCTTATCTTTTCAAAGGTCTTTGACACTTGCATTGCTATTTTTCATGATTATATGCATGAAAGAGGAATCCAAAAGATGCGATTTTGTACTTACAAGAAGCCGGCATATTTGTTGTTCAATTTTTGAGAACGATGTCTCTAAAGCTTCAACCCTGCCAGTGCCATGGCAACAGGAACATGGTTCACTAACCATGAATGTTACACTAGGTCGAACCTGTTGAATATTAGTAACCATTTGTTAGATTGTTTAATTAATCTTGATTTATTTTGACTGGAAGCTGCGCAAAAATCAACAGAAGAAACTTCGCTATAGCTGAGGAATATACCCTCTTTCGCGTTATTTCCATGAGTCCATGCCTAGACAATTCAGAGACTTTAACCATGGATCTGTCTCTCTCAACGGCTTTCTTGACTTCTTCATACACCAACCTTTTATTTGCTGATCATAAAGAATCCAGACTCCATAAACAAACATATTGACAAAAACTTTCAAACCTAATCACCACGCAACAGATGCCATTTTAAAGTCACAGAATGACCAATTGCATTCTTAAGCTAGTTATGGTTGCACCAATTACAAGATTTACGGTACTCAGGAGATTTAATTTGAGGCTTGATGAGTTAGGCAATTGACAATTCAATCTTGTCCATGATTCATCAACAGATTTGCAGCCAAGTTAACAGCTATAAAAATCATTCTTGGACCTTGGTAAGCAGTTAAATCTTTTAAGCCGGGTGCTTCATAGAAACAAGATATGATCTCTGCCAAAAAGAGGTGTAGGGGCACTTAAAACTGCCAAATGGGCATAAAAGCATAAATAATCTTCAAGTTAGGTGAATAAAAAATAGTAGAGCATAGTACGAATGGATGAACTTCAAGGGGAATGCAACAAGCAATGAACTTTCATATATTCAGGAAATATCCCTTACAAGAACCGTTTCATAGGACTATATAGATCTTTAGAAAGTCATTGTAATAAAATACGAGACACCGATAATGGAATAAGTTATCTTCAAATGAATTCATTATTTGATATGTACTTCAATATCAATACAAGATAAAGTTTTCTACTTACCCTCATCAGTCATATCAATGAAATCAACTACAATAATGCCACCAATATCCCGTAACCTCAACTCTCTAGCAATCTGCAGCACATTGTTTCTATTGAATAAATAACTTGTAATGGTTCAAAGCCTCAATAAATATTTGCATCTAAGAGGGAAAGAACATTAGGATCAATACTATAGATGAAAGAGGTGATTTAGAGGATTAATCTTGTCTCTCCTTTGACATTTTATTTTTATAATTTATTTATTTATTTCATTTGTACTCCTCTAATCTTTATCAAAGGAGGTGATTTAGAGGATTCGGTAATAAGATACAAGGCGATACTTGGATGTAGCTTTGCATGCTGAAACACCACCTTCTAACTAAGTAGAGACTATCATCATGCCCATGGTTGAAATTCAGCTAAAATTAACTCTGAAAACAAAGTCTCAAAGGATAATATTAACACAGCAAACACTTCAAGTGTCATTCTCAGAAAAGTTACTGGCCTGGCTGATTTAAGTTATTAAAAGGCGTGTTTAAATTAGCGGTGAAAACTACTTTTGCAACATGATGACAAACAGTGCCAAAGAGGTTTATGTAAGTAAATTACTTTTTACTTATTTTGGTGATGTGATAATTTTCTATTTATTTACCGTGTAGAGTTTCGTGGCAACAGTGAATTAAATTTAAGCATTAATAAGTAATAATAATATTAAAACACTGGAAATATTTCTAAAATTCTTATGAAACAAACCTATCAATTCCAACCCCCCACCCCACCAAAAAAATATCTTGAGATTTAAGGTCAAGCTATCAACATAAATGGCTTTTTGAGATAAAGGACGCCCAAACACAAAGCTCCCACCAAGTGAAGTTGGGAAGGGATAGATATACACAACTTTACTCGTAAGCGGATATTTTATTTTTGGATATAATTATATATATAAAAGACCTTGTGATATAATAAACACAAAAGAAACAACAGATAAGGTCATTAATGTAGTCCTATATCGGAATATAAAAATACTAAAGGTAAAAGGAAATAACAGGATAAATCTATTAGAAAATGAAGTAAGGATCTCAAATTCACTCTCCAATAGCCAATGATAAAATCCAATAAGGATTATTTAAGTAAGAATCTCACCTAAATAAACTTAGTAGCCATCAAAAGGAGAATCTCCAATTGAATAAAAACTACATCTTTTCTCCCATATCCTGACCATAAAGCCAGCTAGCATATTTATGGCTGCTGGAATACAATTAAATAAATATGAAAACTAAGAAAAAATCCCTAATATCTTGCCACTAACAGAAATAGACGTTGGTGCACCTTCAACAGCCGTAATGCCAATTATTTAGCAAACAAACTCATTTAAAATAAAACTCACTCCTAAATAATAATATTAATAAATAGAAAAATATTTAAAATAACTCAAATTAATGTCTGCTCCTAAAATCTCTCTAACTTCCCACAACTCCCATTATCCCACTAATCTGGTACTCTATCAGTCATTGATAGTTAATTTTTATGATTTCTCTTGGAAAGTCTTTTTTTACAGAACTTCCCTATCAGACAGGTTTTGGGATTGGACTTGGAGACCTTATGCTAATATCCATACTTGTCTTCACAGGAAAGAATAATGACAATGTTTATCTTACCAAAAGTCTATGCGATCAGCAAATAGACAATAATATAGAGCTCAGAATCCAACATACTTGTTTAGCAGCTGCAAGATTGACATCTAGTATAGCTTTCTGCTGTGAGATTCCATGACCAAACATCCCATGCCCACCGTTTACATCAATAGAAACTAATGCCTCAGTTTGTTCAATGACCAGAGAACCTCCATTAGCAAGCGGAACCCTATAAAATAAAAAAATAAAAGTAGGTAAGTCATTCAAGTTATCAAGTCTGCAAGGAAGGCCAGAACATTTCAGGAAAGAGTTAGCAAAGAGACTGTCAGTTACAGTTATATCTTGTGACATTTTTTTAGCAATATTTTATTTTTAAAACCACAATTTGATCCATTAAAGTGAGTAAAAGATCAAGAATTTGATGCCAGGAAGCAGGAAGGTATTATTGAAGGGTCTCTTCAATTTAACATTCAAGAAAACCTTTGGATATAAATAGCGCGTGCTATTTGTCATAAACTGGTTGACATTGATTCAAAGGACAATAATTTTAACATAGAACAAAAAACTGTCAAGTTAATGCTGGAAAGGATACCTTTACAAAGAAGAAAAATTGCAACTTGTTATGGTGCATTTCTAGAATGAATTGACAGAACCTTTGAAAACATGTTCTTCAATCTGATTGCAATGGAAATAATATAATTTATTTTATCATATTTTTGGTTCACCACAAGATTCTGCTTTTGTTGTTTTATAAAATTCTATAAGCTAAATTCACGTATTGGAGTGATGTACGCTGATTGTCTATAACGTCTTCTATAAATTCATGAGATTCCTTGTCCTCTGGATTAAATTCATTTCAGAAGGGGGATAAAAGCAAACCTTAATTAATTAGAGCAGTGTTGCGAACATACAATTCTTGAAATCGTAGCTTGAAACCATAGGGAACATTATTTTTTGAAGTTACTGTGGAAATCCCTATAGTTATTCGCTTTAGAAGGTTATTATTTGTTTCCTTGTAAACAGTCATCGATAGGACTGATATTATTCTTCCTCATTTGTAGGCTAGATTTGTTTCTGTTGTAAATGTATGCAGTGCATAGAGAATGATTTTTTTGGATCTCTACTTGAAATTATACAAAAAGTTTCAGAAACAGACGTGATTTTTATTTTTAAAGATTTCAGAAACTTTTAGGAATTTTCTCAACATTATTCTAAAACTAATAAACCCATAATTTCTGATTCTTAAGGAGCATAAGTATTCAAAAAGTCCTATGGATTGATAAAACATTTCATAGTAGCACAACCAATGCCAAGATATTAGAGTCATTAAATGGCCTAGTGTTAATCAAGGTAAGGGTATACTCACTTTCTAGAGTCTGTCAATGATATTTTTCTGTTCTGCCACACTTTTCTTCTTCATACGTTTTCAACACCAAGTTTTAGTTAGAAGGATAGCGAATGCCAAATAATCCCAATAAGATCCTTAATGGAAACCAAAGTCTTTTCTCATTATAATGCAAAAGGTCCTCACAAAATCTTTATCAATGTTCCAACAGCATTCCGCACAAGTTAGTTTGGTGGGCAAACAGTTTGTTAAAAGATCATAAAGAAGCTCATCTAAAAACAAAGCCATATCCAATGGAGATGTTAAAAGTTATATGCAGATGATGAATAACACGACTTACCTTTTGCTGAGGATATTGTCAATCTCTCCTTCAATGTTAAATTCATCAAAAAGTGGAACTCTTTTATCATATAGCTCAACTCTATCATAAAGATTAGAGGCAATTTCCTGAAGGTAAGTCGTCACCTGAATAGTAAATGAAGAGGATAAGAACAGAATAAGAAGTTGAAATGTGAAAGTTTGTACATGGAATCTTCATAAGCTACTGATCTAAGTGCTGCAACTGCATCAGAATATTCCATTGATATTTCAACCTTAGATCATATAAAATAAGCAAGCTTATGACCATTAGTAAAAATTGTACATTAGTTATCATAATAATGTAAATACAGTTCTTAACATCTTTGCTTCAATCAAGATCTGACAAAAATTTACTGAGACTAAAGTAAACCAAAATTTGAGAACCCAAGCTACAGCTGAGTGAAGCAAGCTCACAGTCAAAGAAAATTCTCCTCTTAATGATATAAACTCTCAGGGGAATAAAAGTTGAAGTAGTTCACACACAGATAGAAATGTTCAAGTCCTATTTGGGCAACATATCCATTTGCAGCAAAAAGTTTGTAGATACCTCATGATATGTCCTGGGGGAATCAACCACCATTTTCTTAACCTGACGATAACAATTGTAGCAACAAGTGATTAGGACACATATCATAAAATGCATTTACTAAAAGCGATAGTGCAGAGATTAATGAAGAGAAGGAATTCAAATGAGTAACAGAAGTAACTGTTTCACTGAAATAATCCTGGACTACAGAGAGGGTTTGACCCATTGCTGTGTGCAAAATAACAGGAACAGCTCCTTCTATGCCTTCGTCTGCGGCAAGTGCGGCAGATTTTGCATGTTCCATTATATTTTTCCAAGTTGAAAGCAAACCTTCCAAGTCTTTCTGCAGTTCCTCTAATGAATGACCAGCAGCAACAGTTCTTACAGTGACGCCAAAACCTTGAGGCTGCAATGTCTTTGCTATAACTTTCAGTCTTGTGCGCTCAACACCAGAAATTTTTTTGGAGACTCCTATTCTATCGCAACGAGTCATTAAGATCTGCAAGCCAGAAAGTCTAGGTTAAACAAGTAATATTTGAGAACTAATCCAGGGTAAAGCCCGGCAATGATATAACTGCAATGTCAAGGGCAGGTGAATGCATAAATGCATACCCAGAATCTACTTCTTAATTTTGGATAAGCAGTAAGGGTGGGACCTTTAGTACCAAGACCCTCTTTGACAACTTGTACAATAATTTTGGTGCCCTTGCGAACTTGAGTCCATTTGCTTTCTTCAGGTGGTACTTGGTTTCCCTTTGTATCTTTTTCTTGTAAAATTTGATAACTGATAGACCCATTTATGCCGGCAGTAAGGGAAGTGCTGTTGGTTTCTTCTTCTATATGGACTTCATTTCCATCAATGTCATCCTCAAAGTCAGCTTCTACTTCACCATGATCAACCAAGCTGCCATTTAAATTTTCCTTAAGGACTTCGGAAATATCAAAATCATCTTCTCCTTCCTGCTCATCATAGTCATTGTCTGGTGATTGTAAAGAGCCATCCTCAGTGTGTATGGCTGACATTCCATCAGTGATTTCAACATCATAAGATATGAAATCATTTTTATTGGGAATTGATGAAGCCTGTATATCTTCTTTCTTTGTTCTTTGACGAAATGGAGGGAATATAAATGGTTCCCTGTTATGCTTTATGTCCATTAGAGAAGGCCTAGAACTACCGATATTTACAAAAGCCCCACCCATATGGGGAACAAGCTTTGTGACAACCCCTATATATACACTATCACATTGCACATTATTCTTCACTGGTTCCAGTAATAATTCAACCAATTTCTCATCTTCCAGCACAGCAATCCTTTGCATGGTACATATTGAAGAGTTAATAAGTATAATGGTAGATACAGGGTCCTTTGGAATAATATCACTAGTTTCTTCATTCAATGACTTGTCTGTGTCTACTAACTTCACTTGATTTTCTACAGCAGCATCAGTTCTTGCCTTATCAGAGTCTAATCTACCCTTGGAGACAATGAAAGAAGGTGGATAGAGCAACCAGGGTTCCTCAATAGGCTGGTAGCTATTGGAGCCGATGCTACTAGAATTTGAAACCTCATTGATTGCATTTGCCATATCCTCATTGTCAAAATAGAATTGATCTTCTACCCCAGGTGCCTTCAGCTTTAGTATGTCAGTTTCAAGCTGATTCATAATCTTTGCTTCATCTGTTAAACCACTGTAAACATTTGAGTGTTCAGAAAAATATTATGCAAACAAGTTAACTATAAATGGGTAAGAATAGGGAAAAACACCTTTCACTGGTAAAGATATAGGGGTGTGCTCTAGAGGATACATTTCTTCTATGTAGTGAGTACGTGCATGAACTGCAGATATCTGGGAATCGGATCTAATCCATGAATCCCTTACTAGAATTTCAGCATCTCCATGAATAGTAGGAGGTACTAACAAAAAAAACTCTGGTCCAGGCCTCCAAATGATGTCACTCGAGGAGCCTGATTTCCCCTTAATGAAGTAATTATATTTGAAGTTCAAGCCACATGCAATCTGCAAGAATAAATGGTTTGAGTTAAAATGAATGTTTACCAATGAGTAATTTGATTTTCATGTCATATTCAAAGATAACAGCTTTTTAATCAGGAATATTTGACATGTCAAACTTCAGAAATTATAGAAATACAACAACAAAACTATATATACATATATTTTGTTATGTATACAACTGATGTTATCCTATTTCCTAAGTATCTTAAAAAATCATTATACCGAAAAAATGTAGTAAATACTAAGATGTTAAACTTTATTATTCAAATATTAATGTACAACTCACAAAAAAAATTCAGGTACAACAACAGAACAACAAAAAATAACTTCAATCATCTCAAGATGGGATTCCTAGTGGAAAGCTTTATAGACCTCAATATTTTTTGTTTCATTTATTTCTGTGTTTGCAAGCATGCAATTTTTTTGCTTAAGATATTTCAAAATCCATTCAGCTTAACTCATCTCCTTTGAAGGATCAATACAAAAGGTAATAGAAGAATCCCCAAACTAGATTACCTTTCAAAACAAAAAACAAAAAAGAAACTACGAATGGGCTTAAAGAAACAACTCGATCAATTACCCTGAACTCAGCCTTCCATATGTTAGCATGCTCTGTAGGAGACATCAGCAAAGCCATGTCTAACTTCCAGCAACCTAATACAGCAGGATCACCAGTGATGTAAAGAAGCTGACCATCCTCTAAATCAGCTTCTATGGTCCAAATGATCTTGCATAATTTATCAGCACTAGTGCTTGGCTTGCCTGAAAAATTTTCTTGCCTGATTCATCATCAAGTCTAAAATACAGGAAAATACATTTGAAAATTATGACTTGAAACATGAACACCCTATATTGCAGAAATAGACAGAAGCCTGAGGTCAAAATATAAGATATAATGGCGAAAGACAAAGGATATTCAATTCTGATTAGTATTTGCTTAGAATTAATTTAGTCCCAACAAGAATAACGTCGTTATGTTTAAATCATTAAGGCTTGAAGTACAATTGAGCAGATACATCTATACCTCACTCTATTTAACAGATGAAGATTTTTACTGATAAAAATAGTTCACATAATCATCTTAATTATGATTTATTCGCTAAGGAGTCCATCAAACTGAATCTTCTCTTCATTGCACCTTGCAGGATGAGGATACATAATGGCAACCATAAGACTACAAGAATAGAATATATAACATCAAGCATAGAATCTTACCCCTGGCCTTTGGATTTTATTTAAGCGTTGTAATCAAGCTTGTAAGTTAAAGTAAATTCAACTCATTAGAGGCTGGTTACTTGTGAATTTGAGTACTTAGATATTGAAGTAACCTGTTGACAGGAAAGAGCTAGGCTAACAGTGCAAACATTGAAGTTACCTGTTGATAATGTAGCTAGTCTTCTGATAGATTTACCACTCTTCACAGAACACGTGAATCTGAAGATATTTCGAGGTGGTACTTGATGGTATATGTGCCTGTCTCAACATTATCATACCAAGTGCTTCTAAGAGTCCAGACAAATGAACAATGCATAGAATGTGAAGCCTTCCTAGATTTATTGAGCTATATGCTAAATGAATCATTAAATATCCCATCTTTCAAAGGTGAAGCCATCAATGAACCTGGATTTTGAAATTTGCCCATACAATTTTTTTACCATCCAATAATGACAACTATTAAACGAGGTATAAGGAAGAATTTTTCCTCTTAAGCTGAACTTTGTAAGATGACAGTACACAAGTACAAAAAATTACCCTCACATGAAATGGGTAAGCACTCAATTATTCTTAAAAAACAATAAAATAATCTACCATACAAGGTTCAGTTGAAATGCAACAAAAGCTATCACTTATCAAACAAAGTGAGCGACTGAGCCATGCAAACTTACTGCGAGAGAGACCTCTTAAAGGGGAACAGAGAAGAGCAAGAGAAGGGACTATCCAGACGAAGAAGCTGAAAGTGGTTCATAAAACGAACGTCAGCAATGACCACCTCCATGAGCCCCGCTAGCGGAATTGCTAAAGTGGGCATGAGAAGTGGGTCAAAATCCTCATTTGGAATTGATTGAAGCTTGAACTGGGAGAAGCTAGGAAATCAAAAGGGGAAAAAAAGGATAAGAAAAATGCTTCACTACGTTGATGCTAAGATTGGAGAGTGGGAAATGGTGCTTTGGATGGAGTATAGAAGAAAAGAAATAGGTAGATAGGTGCTACTCTGAGTTAGCGGGAGAAGATAAGCAGCTTAATTACTTGCAATGCACAAACGGGTTACTTGGCGCCTTCTGTGGTGGGCGTCGTAGGAGAGAATAAGGGCCTTTGCCTTCAGTTTTCTCGTAGGGGAATTATTATAAAGAGTGACAAATGAGGAAATTAATTATTTTTTAGTTTTATTTATAAATCAAATTTTTTATTTACATGAATAATTTATATATTTGATAACTATTTGCAATTCTTTCTTTTTCATGGTTATAATAATTTTTTCCTAAAATTGTTGGAAAGTCCTCTATAAAAATTTGTTTAGACACCAATGTATAACATATAATATAACATATAATAAGTATTGGCAAAAAAAAACATATAATACGAATAATTATAAATCTTCTTTAGTTATATAAAATATGTTTTTAATTACATGTAAAAATGAAAGATATTATATTTTACACATGTGAAGGTGAGTTGCACCCCCCCATTTTTTTTTATTTTTCCATTTTTTTATTCAAATAAAATTGAAGATGACAATAAGCATATTTTCATGTTTGATCCTTTTAAGTTGGGTTAAGTTGATCATCTTCCTAATGTCTTTGTTTAAAGTATTTTTTAATGATGAATGTGGAATTTCTTAATGAAAATTTAAACCTACCTAAATTCATAAAATTGTGGAATATTAGTGCCATCCATTAGACATAATCATGATCTGATTTAGAGGTGTTAAATTTAAGTATGCGTTTGGCAAAAATTTAAAAAAGCACTTCTGACAATTCAAATCTTTGTTTCAGTAAATAATTACAAGACATGTCATTCTTTTCAAAGCCACTTTTGACTCAAAACCATAACCATGATTTTAGTGTTCTAAACCATGATTTTGAAAAATCTTCCTTTCATTGCTTTTTTTTTTTTTTGGTTGCTGGCAGTTGCATCATTATTAGCTGCTGTAAAATCACCAACCGAAAATGCCCTCCTCTTTTATCTCTCCTCTCCTCTCCACTTTCCCCCATTTCAAAGAGCAGCTTAAGCTTCTGGATAAACATATATCTTTAAGCTATTTTATCATATTATAGGATTGACAATGTTACAATTTTATTTTTCTAAGATAAATTTAATTTAATTTTGTTATTATAAAATTTATTCACATATTCTTCATAAATAATACATTGATCTTACAAATGCATATATGTTATTAAACTTTAAAAAAAAATATAAATTAATTTTTTTCCTTTATATAATTATTATATTACCTTATGTCCTTTTTGGTAATTTCACATAAAAAATTTATTATGATAACAATTTTTTGAAAAATCAATTTTTCTTAAAATATATTTTCTAAAATCACTTTTATCATTTTTTTTCTTTAAAAACTATTCTTCAAAAAATAATTCAAACACATTCTAAAATGTCAAGTGTTGGGCTGTAATGGGGTCCACTACAAAGAATGGACCTTTTGAATGGGCTTCACTTCACTGTTTTTGTATATATGGATCATGGAGCAATATGAGGGAAAGGGCTTCAGGCACGGATACCAAGGTGTGGGTTATGCAGGCTCAACCCTGGGGTTGGTGGGATGAATATTATTTAAATTTTTTTAAAAAAACTGATTTTTAAAATAAATTTTTTAAATTGTTTGCTTTTAATTTTATTCATAGAGCATCTACTGTTTTCCCAAACAGGGAACACGAAGCCATCACAATCCACAGAGGTGGGCTGAAAGCTTTCTCCTTAAATGTTTGTACTAGTTTTCTTGTCTGAACCTATCTCTATGTTTTGTTGTGGGCATTGATGGTCTTACTTTGGACTTCTATATATCGTTGAGGCCAAGACCAAGCATTGGTATCACCAAACTACCGGGTGAGGTTTATTGCTCTTCCGGTCATTGTAACTGGAAATGATTCCTGCATTGCCTTGGTTTTATAAATTCTACGTCAAGTACTATCCTTTTGTTAATCTTTTAACGTGGCGAAGTGTATAATATGCGTTAATTTTCGTAGTAATAAATGAAATAAACACAATGCTGCATTCTCATTTGCGGTTAGCTGTTCATTTCCATATGGGAAACGTATTCTCATAGGAGTAAAGCATTTTCAATCAATATCTTACCCTCTTGTTTATCTTTTATCTTGGTGAAGTGTCTAATACACGTTCATATTTTATAGCAATAGATAAAGTAAACGCACTGCTGCTCTCTCATAATTATCTAGCTGTTTATCAACTTTATTTCCATACCATGGATCTCACAGTGGTAAAGCTTTGAATCAATACCTTATTTTGCTATGGATTTTCTATTGCTTGTAACTCCTCATCGAGTAATACTAACTCGTTCATAAAATTCATAAAATTAGCTTATTGGTTATTGGCAAAGAGAATAATGAAGTCATTCATAGGCTCTTTCCTAGTAACCTATCCTTTTGGTATAAAATGATATTGGCTGTTGTAAAATAATGGTATAACAGCCATGCAATTCAGCTTATGATGGTATATATTAAAAACCCCATCAGCTCATGTGAATGAGTACGAACGCTTCGGCTGCTTACCTCTGATTTGTTCTTGTGCCACCAAAAAAGGGATGAAAGAGAATTGAGGGTTACATTGGCTATATATTGATATATATTATTAGATGCATGGTTAATATTTTAAAGTTAGTTAAGAAATTCTTTTTGATACACTGACATTGGAAATTAAAACATTTGATGCTGTTCATGATTGAAGCCTCATGTTTGTAAGTCTCACAAAGTATTTTTGACATGCAGTAGTGAATTCAGTTTTACAGAGACAGAAGTTTCTTAAACCAAGGGCACCGGGCTTCGTGGAAAATTAAATAAGGTTGTGCTAGCTTATAGTGGTGTCTTAGACACATCAGTCATTGTCCCATGGTTAAAGTATATAACCCCCCCCCCGGGGGTGGTTTCTTCCACGGCTAGATGCAAGCATGCAAAATTTGATTTCCCTATCTTATTTTATTTATCTTGAATAACAATGAGGGTGCTGGAGAAATTTTTTTCAGGCAGTGATTCATCTTCAGAAAAGAATATCTTCATTTGTTAAAAAGAATTAGATGCATTTCCCTTTGTATTGCATGAACTATGAAGGAATGAGTCACATTTCTGAATGCCATAGATTTTATTTTATATATATATATATTGATTTGGATAGAGACATTAGAAGATCTAAACTATAGACTTTTAGTTCTACAGGAAGAAGCATGAGATGATAAAATGAGACTTCTTACTTTTTATTTTTTAAGGACTTTTGGATGTAATTTTGGATATGAACAGTATATAACATTATCAATTCACTGATTATATATTTTTCATATATTTTTTAATGACAATTTTACTATTAAAATCCTAATCATTTTATGATCTATGCTTGGTTATGCTTGATATCATCTCATCATCATTTCTTTCTTTGATGACATTTGAATTGCAGAGAGAATTATGGGTGCGATGTTGTTTGCTTCACTGCTGATGTTGGCTAAGTATGTTATAACCTCAATTTCTGTATTCAAGACTGCTCTTGCATTATTGGAAATGATGCTTTGATGTTGTAAAGTTGTGACTAGTGGAGTGTGCTTCATCTAAATCATTCTAGATGCCGCATGTTTGATGTCGAATGCTAAATTTTGTGGGGTTTAAAAGAATTGGAAGGTTTAGAAGAGAGGGCCAAAGCCAGTGGAGCCTCTCTATTGGTAGTCAAGGATTTGAGGGAGGAATTTGTCAGGGATTATATATTCCCTTGTTTGCGTGATGGAGCAATTTATGAGAGGAAATACCTCCTGGGGACCTCAATGGCTCGCCCTGTTATTGCAAAAGTATGTTTCTCATTTTCCCAGTTATTGCAAAACTAAGTTTTTCATTTTTTTTTCCTTCTAAGTTTGATCTAGTTGATCAGTTCCTGTGTTAGAAATAAATAATGCTGC
>QFDD01003049.1:0-21052 GCA_006871305.1 Vachellia collinsii | reverse complement strand
AAAAAAAAAAGAATTGGGCCGAGTTAGCTATAGCAAAAATTAATGTTGTGCATGACAAAAACTAACATTTCGCCTCTTTTAGATGAATTGGACTGTGGCATACTTCCAAATTTAAAAAATACTTATAAATATATTTATAAATTGTCCGTTAACAATATCATCATATGGTAGCATGATTTAAACACACAACTTTGTACATTATAAGTAAACTCTTTACCAATTGAAGCAATATTGTTGATACTCTACCAATTAGGATTGAGACCAGTCTCTCATAATGTGGCGAATCAATTTTTAAGTTTTCACTGAGGGAGTTGTCTACATTTGTTGGTGAACCATATATTTTTTCCCTCATTGTTGAGTATGAAATGATACTATTTTGAGCTAAAAATTAACAATCCTTCAAATTTATGCTTTAGCAAGTCTGTTTTATTGAATTAAATGGTTTTTAATAAGTAAATATATCATTTTATTGAATACAATCTTATTTAAAATATTATTGAATATTAAATGTACACCTCTTTTTTAGTAGGAAATGTAGCCTTAGTGCCCACATTTTTTAATGGCAATCTTATCTCTTCATACAATCTACACACTCATAGGCCAAACTAAACATATAAGGCCCGAAATATACCTAACCTACCTTTTCTTTGTACATAAATTTTAGAAAAAGGGTCGGGCTTACCCATTATTCAAAAGAATGGCACCTAACTCATGATCCACTGGGACCCGTCTCTGTTGGCACTGGAGTATAACAAACAAACCCTTTCTGTCTGACCTTAACAGGTAGGTCTATTCAACTTTACTAAATCGTGGTAATGCCTCACCAAATATCACAACTGGAGCCATACCAGAGTAGCACTCCTCAGGATCGAACCCTCTTCCTTAGTGAGAGTACCAACCTAATCCCTTCGCCAGTTGATCCCACAGATTATAGGTTACACGTCACCTACCTAGATAGTCTTGTTGGATCTTTTATTTAGAGTAGGCCTGCTTGGTGGCATTTTGGTAGTTTAAAAACCCAACCAAAAGCTAATCTCACATAGGGTTTATTTGGGAAGTAACAAAACCTAGGTTTCAAACCTTGGTTTCACAAAATCCGAGAGGTAAGTATGTGAGAGAGTTTTATCTCAGTTTACGTGAAAATGATTTTGGGAAATAAAACGATAAGCCCACTGTACGAACACCGTTTCTTCATCATATGGGTAGGATTTCCTAGGCCTTCTTAATTTTCAACGTTTTTTTTTCTTAAAAATAAAATACAAGTATCTTACATTTTAAAACGATATAGTCAAGATAATATTTGACACCAGATGTAAATATCACTCTCAACTATTATCTAAATTCTAATTCCTTATATTGTAAAAGACTAATTATTTTTATTGTGCCCAAGTGCTGTTGATTGTTTAATGTTCTTTTATTCATGTCACTGTAAAGTATCATACTAGTTTACTACTAGATTATTATTTGGCAACTGCCCAAATCAAAACCTTCACCAACAATGCCTTTGATCCAATTCAGTGGACAAGTTCATGTACGTACTTGATCATCAAATCATCAATTTAATTCAAATAAAACATTTATTGTAAAGCTAAAAACCATTAATAATTTTTAATTGTATTTTTCAAGCGCACTCCATCTGCTCAATACATGTCCTTCCTGTAAAACTGACTCTTCAATTGGCTGATTATTCAGAATTGAAATGTGCTTGACATTTTATGGCTTGTTTGGTAGTGTGGAATTTGACTCATGAAAATGGAATTCATTTCTATACATATGAGTATTTGATATAAGGAATTGACAATGGAAATCATTTCCATTAAAATTGATTGAAACGACTTTCATCAAAATAGTCTGGATTTGTAATTCTAATACATTAATGCCTTTTCCTCATAATTATATGAATATTTTAATTTTTTTAATTTAAAAAAGCATTTTAATCCTTTCATATAAAAATTAGATTACATTTCTTTTACATATCAAAAAATAGCTTTAAACTTTGTATCAATCTCAATCTCTATTTTTATCAAAATCAATTTCAATATACCAAACGTCCCTTAATACTCACGAAGCAATATTCTTAATCATCAAAGAAATTTAGATTTTACAGATGCAATACAGCTGATAGATTATTGGACTTGCATTACGCATTACTATTATGAAAGATTTCAGATTTTTCTGTAGTTTATTAGGAAAAAGGGGAAGGGGGAAAAACGGGGGTGGGGCCCAGGTTGCCAGCGTGGCAAGCACGTCACCCAGCCCTTCCAACACGTTAATCAACACTGAAGCACCACAATAGACATTTGATGACAAGATCTCATCCGTCGATTTCATCATCGCCTTTGATCCACAGCCCATCCTCGCCCTCGAATAAGACAGTGACTCCTTGGATGGCATTTCCGTAATTATGAGTTTTAACTACATGGTATTGCTCCCTCTTTCTCCCCCATCGCAATATCTACACACTACTCTCTCATACATTGCAGAAAACCTCTCCCTCTCCAATTAACCTCTCTGCTCGATCTCTTGGATTCGTTTTCGAATTCGCTTCTGATCTCTCTGGAGTGTTCTCGATTATAGCGAGTTACACCTCCCATCTGCGATAATGGTGAGTTTCTTGTCTGATCTGTTCCTTCGCAAAGCTTCTGCATTTCTAACTCCTTAGATCTGGAGCGAGCTGCCTTTCATTTGATGCTCTCTGATTATATTGTTAACTCTTTTGAAATTCAGCCATTTCAGAATTTTAGACCCTTAATTGCTCAGCTAGTTTTTTATTTGTTGTGGTTTGGATTTCGGTGGGATCTAATGTCGAATTGTGCACTGACTTGTGTTTCTCTCTTTGATGTTACGTGCTTTTGCAGCCTCTCAGGCTCGAAATTAAGGTACTGATACTTTTATATTTTCAAGCTCTATATTCTAGTTTGGCCTCATGTCTGAAAAGATATGATGATGTTACTGTGGTTGGTTGCTGAGAAATGCTTCATTATCTTGTCAACGAGATTTGTTCATTTCGATTTCTCAGTAACCAAGCACAGTGTGGATGTCGATCTTCTTGATTACTGAACCGACGTCTCACTTTGCTATTTTATTGACAGCGAAAGCTTGCACAAAGATCAGAAAGAGTAAAGTCCGTGGATCTGCATCCAGCAGAACCATGGTAATCCTCAATCCTTCGCTGATTATGGAGTTTTTCATATGATGCTAAAGTTGGAACCATCTTTTAATTTTCCCTATGTATTACTAAAATCTATTATTCCCTTCTTATTTTGAGTACTTCTCATGTGCGGCATCTGTGATGGCTTTAGTATTACAAATCATGGAATTGTTAACGGGATTACTGTTGGCATAGGATCGGTAAATATTACATTGCCTGTTATTTTGCTGAATTATTTGATGTTGACATGGTTATTGCAGGATTCTTGCAAGTTTATACTCAGGAACTGTCTGTATTTGGAACTACCAATCCCAGGTATCTGAAAAAATTTGGAGGTTATGTGTATTGTTATAACTTGTAGGTTGTTAGTTTTAGCCAATGGAGAAATGTAATGATTATGTGGGATATATATTACTGCAAACTGTTGATTCAACTATTCAAGGTGAATGCTTTACCAAAATATTTTGCTGTAAGCTCCTTCATATATTTTAACTACAAGTTAAATTTCATGCTTTGATTGCTAAAGAAAAATGGGCTTTATCAAACTTCTGAAACGCTTAAATCATACACAGTGGAATAAATTTTCTTGAGTGCTTTGCATTAAGAATGAAACGTTGGAATTGTGAAATTCATTATTAGTTAGTATAACTAAGTACTATGATTCTGGACGGCTACCCCATGTTTATTTCTACCAGGCCCTGAGGCACGCATGCATACATATGAACACAAGGTGTGGTTGTGCTACTAGAATGAGTATTTGAGTAAAGTTACTCGTGTGGCAAATATTGTGGAGGACCAACATGTATATATAGTTAGTGTATGGTTAGAGCCTGCAAAACCTGTCCTTGGGAAAAAGAAAATAGAATGACCATTTTGTGGTGGAGCATGGTTAGAAATTATTGTAGATTTTCTGCCTCAATGTGTACTTTTTCTGGGTGAGAAACAAGGAGACATTAATGGTAAAAAAAGGAAACAGAATGAGAGCTACAGACACCAACTTCAATGCCTACTTGACAATAGGCAGCCATGTGAAAGCTATGTAACCATTAAGTTGAATGAATAGAATGATATTTGCACTCCATATGTAGCATCTTTAAAATGAAGCACGCCTTGTCAAAATAACAGAGGCCAGTAGTAGCTTCCCATAACACAATTTGGTTGTCAGTGACACTCGAATGGCAACAGAGGATTTTTGGCGAGATTCTGTGGTGTAAAATTCTGAATGTTCTTAAAATGTAGTTAGGCTGTCATTGCAGCTGAACACTTTGAAAATGGTGTTTTCTTTGGAAGGTATTACGTTTGGTTTTAGTTCTGTAAACTCTGCATGTTTTATTTGGTGGTTATGAGGAGTATTCAGTGAGTTTCTGATAGTTTTCCTGCTTGACTTATCATAGCCTCATGGTCTTAATGATCACTTTCCATGCATGCTGCACCTGTTTCTAGATTATATTAAAAGACGATAATTTCCAATTTTCGAACTCTTATGTTTGTAGTTTTCCATTTTTCAAAAGCCTTTTTTCCTTTAAATTAGTCAATATTAATTTGTATGGGGAGTGCTTTAATGCCTTTCATGCTATTTCAGACCATGGCCAAGTCTTTTGAGGTTACTGAATTACCTGGTACATATCCTTTTCATGTTTATCTCTCTGTCAATTTTTTTAAGGTGTATCTTTTCATTCTATTTTTCTAACTTAAAACACCACTATGGAGCTTATGTATATAGCATGGTTTTGCAGTTAGGTCAGCCAAGTTTGTTGCACGCAAACAATGGGTGGTTGCTGGAGCGGATGATATGTTCATTCGTGTATATAATTACAACACAATGGACAAAGTTAAAGTTTTTGAGGCGCATACAGATTACATTAGGTGTGTGGCAGTTCATCCTACCCTTCCTTATGTGCTGTCATCATCTGATGATATGCTCATAAAGCTTTGGGATTGGGAGAAAGGCTGGATTTGTACTCAGATATTTGAGGGGCACTCTCATTATGTGATGCAAGTTACATTTAATCCTAAAGACACCAACACCTTTGCCAGTGCATCTCTTGATCGTACCATAAAGGTATAATGAGTTCATGTCACTGGTTGTTTGCCCCCTTTTTTTCCCTGTTTAATTCTATCATGCCCTGTATAATATATAATTCTCCTGTTGTCTTCTCTTTCCAGGTTTGGAATCTTGGCTCCCCTGATCCCAATTTCACATTGGATGCCCATCAGAAAGGGGTGAACTGTGTTGATTACTTCACAGGTGGTGACAAGCCTTATCTAATTACTGGTTCTGATGATCACACTGCCAAGGTTTGCTTTCAATCTTGATTTCTCTTACTTGCCCCTCTCTCTCTCCTTTTTTTCATTTGTCTATTTGTGTGTTTAAATTGAATTATTACATGATAAAACCCATGAAACAGGTGTGGGACTATCAGGCCAAAAGTTGTGTTCAGACTCTAGAAGGTCACACACACAATGTATCTGCTGTTTGCTTTCACCCTGAACTTCCTATAATCATTACTGGTTCTGAGGATGGAACAGTACGGATATGGCACTCAACGACTTATAGGTAATATTTGCCAGACATGGGAGTTGTGTGCCCCCGGGCCCTCTTCTCAGTTTTCTTATGTGGGCTACCTTTTTCTGAGGTTGGATGCATTTTTTTTCCTTTGTTGGTTTTAAACTACCATTATATTCTGAATCGAGATTGGAAAGAGTTCATTTGCTGACTCTAAGATAATCACCTGACTACTGTTGAATTTGAGAATGACAGACTTTTGTTGTTTGTTACTTCTTCCCAATATTTTAAAAGCTCAAATCAGTTAGACTGTCAGGTCAGTTCACTGTTTATGCCGGACAGACCTGTTGATTTCTTAAATATATATGTATGTATTTTACATACAACCATATAAATTAAATATAATTCACTTTATGATATAATTATGATGTATCTGTAAAGCATGAATTTATAATTTATTTATTGTATCACTTGTTTGGACATATTTTAACTCGAGAGTAACAATTGAAGATGCCAATCTAGTTTTCCAGTATGCAAAGCATTCGTGGGGAATGAGGCCTAAACTCTACTACATGCAAGATATTTTTTTTTTTAAGGCGATGACATGGTGGTTTTCAAGAACTCGTTGATCACCAGTTCCTGAAAAAACCTGGCAGGTTTAAATGGTTTAGGCCTGTCTGAAACAGTCCAACAGGCAGAATGGGTTTGGTTTGTTTACCAGACTTAATGCTTGGCTGTTTCCCTGTTTGACCAATGCAATCCAGGTTTTATAATAATGCTTCATTTTTTTTCTCCTTATCAGATTGATTTAATATACCTTTCAGGCTTGAGAACACATTGAACTATGGTCTTGAAAGAGTTTGGGCTATTGGATACATGAAAGGTTCACGCCGGTGAGTTTTTGTTAAATTTTCATCTAGTTTTGTGAAGCTTGCTTAGTTAGTGCCCATAGGATAAAACTTTTCTGTTGCAAGGCTAAAAATTTTAGCAGGTGAAAAAATATGCACACAAAAAACAGGCTCTTTTATCTATTATCATTAGTCAAAACTAAATTTTTTTTCCATATATCATTATATACATTAAAAAAGAAGCCTTGTGCTTTTTCATGAAAACCTCTTTCAAACAAGCACTTGTTCGTCTTGATAGTTTGAAGAACGAAATCTGCATGTTTGGTTACTGATTAGAAAAATTCTTTATATTCTCCCGAGGTATGATGTCAGCTTGTTTGCTTCAGTATCACCTTAAATGAAGCCATAAATGGAGAATTTCATTTAGTGAAGCTGTAAAGTTATTTGTTTTATTCCACCCCCGTTATACAACACCAAAACTTCTTTCTCTGCAGGGTTGTCATTGGCTATGATGAAGGAACTATCATGGTCAAACTTGGTCGAGAAGAACCTGTAGCCAGCATGGATAACAGTGGGAAAATTATTTGGGCTAAGCATAATGAAATTCAGACAGTCAATATAAAGAGTGTAGGAGCAGATGTGGAGGTTTGGGCTCATTTATATCCTTGTTTTGTTGTCTATATGTGAGCAAGAAGTGGAAAGTTCTTTTTTAAGTGACATACAACTATAATTACTTTGTTTCTTAGGTGGCCGATGGAGATAGGTTACCTTTGGCTGTCAAGGAACTGGGCACCTGTGATCTCTATCCACAGGTGAGTTGGCATCATTTTGCTTTATAATTCACGCTTTTGAATTTGTGAACCCCCCCCCCTCTCCGGAAAAAAAAAAAAAGAACACCCAAAAAAAAAAAAAGTTCTGCTGGCTTTGCAAACCTTGATGAACCTTAGTAATGAACTATGAGCAAACCCTGATGAATCTTAGTAATGAACTATGTACATCATTTAGCAAGTTAATTGTTTTTTCATATCCTCAACGTATCTTTCTTGACATTATCTAGCTATGGAAATTATGGTTGCGAACCTTTCTTGTGTGCTATTCAATCTAGTTCAAATAATAGTGCTTCCTTTCGATCCAAGTACGTATATAGTCCCTGAACAGTTATTTACTACTGTACTTTCAGTTTTTAAAGCACAATCCAAACGGCAGATTTGTTGTTGTGTGTGGAGATGGTGAGTATATCATATACACTGCATTGGCATGGAGAAATAGGTCATTTGGCTCAGCACTGGAGTTTGTTTGGTCTTCGGATGGAGAATATGCTGTTAGAGAAAGTACATCAAGGATTAAAATTTTTAGCAAAAATTTTCAGGTTTGCAGTTGTTTATTTTTGTCTTCTTTTTGTTACATCATGTCCATGATAGGGGTACAATTGCATCATTTGATCTATGTAGCTGATCCCACTTAGTTGGATAAGGTTTTGTGGGATAAGGTTTTGTTGTTGCTGCAGTTTTTTGTTTTTGCCTTTTTGTTATTTTTTTTTTATGTGTCTGGTCAAAGAAATGATAAGAAACAACACTTCCTTACTATTTTCATTAAGAAGAATTCGCTAAGAGTCCTGCCATTCTTGTTCTGGTAATTAAGTTATCCTGTCTGTTAATTTTACTCGAACTAAATGTTATGTCAAAACAATTTGACAATAGGTTGTGACATGTGCTTCCGATGATGAATTGCTTATAAAAAGGCATATTTGTATTATACTTTTGTATATTGTAGAAATTGGTTCTAGCCATGGAGAATTATTTATTATTTTCTCCGTTTTAGATGCTTTTTAATGAAACACATTTCTTCTTGGGAATTTGTAATTGGAGTCCAATTGATGTGAAATGCAGGAAAAGAAGAGTATCCGACCTACGTTTTCAGCTGAACGAATATTTGGTGGTACTTTACTGGCAATGTGCTCAAATGACTTCATCTGCTTTTATGATTGGGCTGAATGCAGGTTGATCCGTCGTATTGATGTTAATGTGAAAGTAAGTGCTTTCATTAGATGACATGTAGCCATATGCTTCTTCCAATTTTACAATTTATTTTTACATTGCCGTTTTTCTTCTGCCAGAACCTTTACTGGGCTGATAGTGGTGATCTACTGGCAATTGCAAGTGATACATCATTCTACATCCTGAAGTACAATGTGAGGATTCTAGGAAAATTCATTATCTTTGTACAGTTGTTGCCTTTTGCTGAAGAACTCTTCTTTTCTCTTACTTCTATGTTGTTATTATGCCTTATATAGTATGGTGCAAAGCATTGGAAAATGAAAACATTTAACCATTTGTTATTGCAGCGTGATGTTGTTGTGTCATCTTTGGATGGTGGAAGACCTGTTGATGAGCAGGGTGTTGAAGATGCCTTTGATCTTCTTCATGAAATGAATGAACGTGTCAGGACTGGCATCTGGGTTGGGGATTGTTTCATATACAACAATTCCTCCTGGAGACTTAACTACTGTGTTGGTGGTGAGGTATTAGGTCTTGTCCCTTCTAGGTTCAAAATAAATTCATAATTTTTTTGTTTATTGAACTACATGATTCTTGTGAGGCGTCTTGATCTATAACGCAATGATACAATGAATTCAGGTAACTACAATGTTTCATTTGGACCGTCCCATGTACTTGCTGGGATATCTTGCCAGCCAAAGTAGGGTTTATTTGATAGACAAAGAGTTCAAGTAAGTGGGTCTTTTGTTTTTATGTTCAAAGTCACAACTGTAATCTGGCCTGCTTTCTCTAATTCTTTAATTTCTTTCAGTGTTATGGGTTACACACTTCTTTTGAGCTTGATTGAGTACAAGACCCTTGTGATGCGTGGTGATCTGGAAAGAGCCAATGAAGTTCTGCCAACAATTCCTGTAGAGCATCACAACAGGTTGTAGTTAGGTTTGATCACTTTAATATTAAGGAGAGAAAGTTCTTAGTTCTATCTTTTTAGAAATTGGTTTACAAGAAACATGTTTTTGATAGCAGCATTGTGCTTCATAAATTTTCTTATAATCATTGTAATATCACTATAATATGTTAATTTCTGTATTGCTGTAGATAACTGTTCTGTGGGTCTTATGTCATTTATCAGTTCTTCAGATTTCAAATCTCAAGGTTCGCGCTCTAATGATCTGCATTCTAATTGTATATTTTTATTATCCAATGATAGTGTGGCTCGTTTCTTGGAATCACGAGGCATGATAGAGGAAGCTCTTGAAGTAGCTACTGACCCCGACTACAGATTTGAGCTGGCCATACAGCTTGGAAGATTAGAGATTGCTAAGGTAAGTTTTTATATTGTACCTGCAAGGAGAAATCAAAAGGCTTGTGAAATTTATCATTCTTTCTTTCATCTGTCAATGGGTATACTCAACATTTTAATTTGTACCTAGTGATATCGTATCCTTTTGTTTTCCAGAGTATTGCTACAGAAGTGCACAGTGAGTCTAAATGGAAGCAGCTGGGAGAGTTAGCTATGTCTACTGGCAAGGTGCTTATCTGTGTAATATATATATATATGGGTGATTTCTCCAATGCTCCAACATTTCTGCAAAATCACTGCGCCTAAATATCTTTATCCTTTTGGATTGTGCTGCTATTCATGATGAATTATTGGCCTTACTGAAGCTTGTGCATGAGGTTTGAGGCATTACTAAGGCCAAATTTGAAGTTTGGTTTATAAATTGTCTTGATTCTGGTGGATTATTAGAATTTTGAATCTTGTGTCTCATTACAAAATTGATTCTTGTTGGGTATTTCTGCTGCTCCATCAGCTCATTCAATATCATGTTCTTGCAGTTAGAAATGGCCGAGGAGTGTCTAAAGAATGCAATGGATTTGAGTGGTTTATTACTGCTTTATTCTTCTTTAGGAGATGCGGAAGGAATATCAAAACTTGCAACCCTTGCTAAAGAGCAAGGGAAAAACAATGTTGCATTCCTGTGCTTATTTATGTTGGGTAGGCTTGAAGACTGCCTGCAATTGTTGGTAGAAAGGTGATTTTCTACATTTTTGTTCTTATATTAAATTAGTGACACAAGGAGGGGGTTGTTTTAGATAAAAGTGCTGTCATACATAGCTGACTCATGGCTTTTGCAGCAACCGGATTCCTGAGGCAGCTCTAATGGCACGATCTTATCTCCCCAGTAAGGTCTCCGAGATTGTAGCAATTTGGAGAAAAGATCTCAGCAAGGTAATTTATAATTCACATATGTAATGTTTACTGAAACCATGGAACTGCCTGATTTTTGTAGTTTGCATGACACTGTGGGTTAGACTTCCTGTTGTCATTCTATTGCCATCTCCAGGGAGTCTTATCGTCTTGTCATAGTTCTATTATACTCATTTTATTTTATTTTATTTGCTGTTCGCTCAGGTTAATCCAAAAGCTGCTGAATCATTGGCTGATCCTGAGGAGTATCCTAATTTGTTTGAAGACTGGCAAGTTGCACTTGCTGTTGAATCTAAAGCTGCAGAGACAAGGTCAGGGTGTGGGAAACCATATTTACAAGAAACCATATTCTCTTTACAACTTTGATCAATTATCAGTATTGGCACTTTGCATAATATGTTTACCGACTAATTAGTTATTCTGTTTATTATAGGGGTGTTTATCCTCCTGCTGAAGAGTACATTAACCATACTGCCGAATCTCGTGTTACCCTTGTTGAAGCATTCAGAAACATGCAGATTGAAGATGCGGAGGAGGAGCCTCTTGAGAATGGAGACTCAAATCACGAGGTAGTTGATCATGTGAGGTTCACAAATAAATTTTTAGTGTTTCACTCTTTATTGTCTAAGTAATGGGAAAAATCCCTGTCTTTGTCCCTTCGTTACAGCTAACTGAACAAAACGGAGAAGAGCATGTTACAGAGGAACTGAATGGAGAGTTAGGAAGCCAAGAGGAGGCAGTTGTAGTGGATGCTGACTCTGCAGATGGTGCAGTACTCGTTAATGGCAATGAGGCTGATGAACAGTGGGGTACGAATAATGAAGGAGCCCTGTCAGCCTAAAAGCAATTGGTTGGGGCAGTGTGAAAATCCAATTTTGTCTCTGGTGAATAATTGTTTCTGAAGTGCCATTTCTAACTCCCGTTTAGACAACTTGCTGACTTACTCCAATTGTTTTAGTTGTTTTTCTTAATAACACAAGCATTATAGCGCTGCGTTTTTGGGGGAATGGTTGACCAAATCTCTTTCATTTCCTATTTTTCTGAGTTTGTGTGGCCACTGGGTTGGGATTCCATAACATATTGCTATGCACTTTCTGAGCTCCCGTAGATTAATTTTCCCAGGCTTATCTTGGGATAGAGTCGTCGCTATTTGTTTCCCTTTTTTTTTACCTGGCTGTTTGTTTCCTTTATAATCTTGTGTATTATCAGGTTAACATCTCAATGTCACGGCTGTAATTTGTATTTTCATGAGGCTGTCAATGTTGTTTTGGATCGATACTATATTGCCCATACAATTATTTTTCCCCTTAACCAAATCCTATAGGCGCTTGTTAATTCAAAGGGGGCCCATCTCAAAAGACTAGCTTATGGAGTGGGAGAGTCCCTTATAAACTACACTTTATTTGTGAGGTTTCCCAATGTGAGACTCATAATAATGCATCCTCATCCAAGAGCCGATGTCTGCAATGGCCTACACTACAGTACTTCACTTGATGTCTCGTTGATTAGAACCTTCAATGGGTAGTCCTCTATGTGGACATAGGTTCTCAATGAAAGTACCTTGTAATGAGCACAAGTATAAAGGGAGACCACATCACAAAAGATCAACCTATTGGTTGGGAGAGCCCTTTGAATTTATAAACTACACTTTGTTTGTGAGGTTCTCATATGTAGGGCTCGTAACACCCAAATTTGAATTGATCATGGCAAACTTTCTATATAACGGTTTTTGTTGTATCTGCAGACATTTTTACTTGATTATTACCTAAGCATTATTAATCTGAAGAACTACGAATATGAATATCATTGTATATTTATGATTATAATTGTATTTCTAGTTTTGTTGGATTCAAATTTTCCTGGTCCTCACTCCATTTTCTCCTTTTTGGCAGTGCTTACACCACATCACTAGTTAGCATTAAGGACAGTCGGTTCCAGCTCCTAGGATTATTTAAGGTTAGAAGAAAAAGAGTACTGAGGATGAGTATGCACATCCGATTATTGTATTGATACCCTTATTAGTCCCTATCGTTTGTATCACTGCATGTCCCCACAACGTCCCTTTCTTATATATTACTATCCTCAATTTGTGCAGTCTGAACTGCAGGTTTTCTGAAGGAGGCGATGATATTATTGTTGTGAGGGACTGGCTGTTTCTGTTTCCTGGTGTTGTGGGGTTTGGTAGTGCCCTGAGTTATCTCATTTTGTACGTGGTACGATGCTATCTCGTAGGTTCAGGTAGTTACAAGTTACTAGAATTTATAGCAGATTCTTTTTTCTCTTCTTTTTTTTTTGAGGCTTTTGACCTCAATATTGTTGGTGCCATTGTGAATGTAGTAAAGCGGAATTATGGTTGCGTGTTCTGATTCTAGGTAGAGAGAAATCTGGCTCATGGTTGTTTCTACTTTTGGTATTTACTTTGATTGTAATCATGGACTCCTAATAGAGAAAATAACCATTCTTCCCCAGCATCCGGTTTCCGTGCTCTCTGTCCCTCTACACGTAAAATGCTTGGGTAGTTTTAACGTTTTTATTTCAAAAATATATATAATCAAATGTCGACCACCAATTGGTCTCCATTGAACATGAGTAACTACTTGTAACGATGCTATTCGAGTTGGTAGGATATTAAATATTGGCACTCTCCTCTTAAATCCAATCATCAATTTCTTACATGGGGATAATTTTTTTTTTTAAAAAAAACTTGTTTTAGACTGTGCATATATTTTCTTTTGCATTTTTTATTATGATATTTATTGAATTTAAATAAAATGAATTTATGCTTTTTTTATAATATTGTAATTAATATGGAATTTTGTGTATGAGTTTGTTGTTTCTGTAATTGGAGAAAATCTAGGTTAAATTTTTTTATATGTGTTAAATTCTCTGTTCACATGTGACTATATCTTTTATTTTTGAAATCCTATCATTTGATTATAAATTCACATTAAAGAAGGTGTATGGCGGTATGTGATTAAAAAGTTTGATATGATGAATATAAAAAATTCGGATTACTACATGTTTTCCTCTATAATCAGCAGATGGTTATATTGAATTTTATTTTTTTCAATCTACATATGTTATAATAAATTCATGTAATCATTAACGTCAAAAAAACAAATTCATGGAAATACAATATTTTTTTTAAAAAAAATTATACCGTCAGTTTAATAATTTATTTTTAAGGAATATTTTTGTTTTTAGCAAAAAAGGGATCAGCTTATCACTTTTGGCTCTTTGGGCGCGTGAAATGATCGTGTATTTTACTTTTTAAGATCTAGGCATTTAAGACGAATCAGATCCTGTCGTATCCAAGTCAAAGTTAATCTTACCCTCATCCACTCATTTATTTATTTTTTATTTTTTTCAACCATCCAATCCTTTCCATTTTTTAATACAAATTTCCGTTGTTTTTTTTTTTTTTTTAAATTTGCCATCACATCCAATCCTTTTCATGCATCAAGATTTTTAAGAAAATTATTTTCCCTATATTTGACCTCAATTATTTAGTGGGTCACTGTAATATTTTTATTTTAAAGAAAAATCATTCCCTACATTATATGACCATGATTATATTGGCCATAAGTGGTACACATCAACAAGCTCCATCTATAATATACAAATTAACCCTAAAATAAATTTTAAAGTATAGGGATTGGTTTTAAAAATTAATACATATAATAACCGTTTCAAAAATAAAAGGTAAACTATAAGAATTAAATCATTAAATAATAACTAATTTTTGAAAAATGCTGAAAAATCTCTCAATGTAATATTTTCAAAGGCCCCTAAATTTTGTTTAAAGATCTGTATGTAACTCTTTTGTGCAGCATACCTTTAATTATCTTTGTGCAAATGTTTTCTTTCGCCATGTTCATTGATGTACAGTCGGTTGATAGACATAATTCTCAGATTTTTTTTTTTGGCCAAAAATTCTCAGATATTTTTAGATAATAAATTTTATAACTCAAGATTTTTTTTTTCTTGGAATTGTTTCGAAAAGTTTTTTTTCTGTATTTTAAATATTCAGAAGCCCAAATTAGTTCGTTTTTGGTTCATAGCCCAATCTATGGACGGAATCTTTGTCCGGAAGCCCTATTCAGAGACGTGTCTCTCTTGCAAATAAAAACCCTTTCTTCTGCTCAGCTCTAGTGAAACGAGGGAGACACTGTATCCCTTCCTCTGTCCTCCATATCCGAACACTCGAAATAGATTGAAATTTCGACATCTACAATTTCAGCTCTCTCTTTTTGGATTTCTCTCTCGCTCCCTAGCTAATCCTTTCTCTCTCTTTCAGCAAAGCTTGTTTTCCCCTCCCGCCGGTAAAGCGCTTCTTGCTTCCTCTGGTGAGTGTTGTTTTCCGGGTATGTCATCGTCCTAGCTCAGTTTATTATTTTTGATTCGATTTAATTCCGATATTTTACTTCTTGATCGCGGAATGTTCTGCTTGTTGTTTGCTAATATGCCTTGAGTAGGGTTTTAGTTTTTTTTTTTTTATCTAGTTCTTGGAAAAATAAAGTTATGACTTTTTTCTCTCCTTTATTATGGTACTTTCTTCATTTCTTGAGCGTTTTATGCTTAGTATTGTATGTTCGGCCCAGTTGGTCCAGTTGCATCTGACCATAATAAAGAAATGAAGTAAGACCAACTGGAAAAATAAACTTGTGACTTTTAATTTTTTCTTTATTATGGTGCTTTCTTCAAGCACATTTCTTGCATAATTTTTCTTCATTTCTTCAGTTGGTCTTATTTTTCTCTTTTCAGGTCTTTCATTTGTTTTTCGCCGGTATTATTAGTTTAACTATTTCTGTATTCTTTTAGGATTTCTTTGATACATTTGATACTTTTGATGTTATATTTGAGAAGGTTGCGTGCTAACTCTTGCTCTTCCTTTGGTAATTAATACCCTTTCCCGTCGGTACTTCTGTTGCCTTTCTTGAATTATTTTTGCTTGTGACGGCTGAATTCATATCTAAGAAGTTTATTTTGCGATTGCTTTACTGTCTGGAAGGGTTATTGAAGATATGAAACTGATTCTCTAATCCCTGATTTTTTATGAAAGCGGTGTGAATATTGTAATTGCTGTCAATTCATGTGCTCATTTTTATAAATGATGGTGCGACTATTGTTGTGATTTGTATATCTTTTATGATGTGTTTTTCAAACTGAGTACCCTATCAGTTCTTAAATATTTCAAATTCTTCCCCCCAAATAATTATGCCATTTTCAGAAACAGTATACAAACTAGATTCAGTCCTACTTCAGCAATTTACTACGTCTGAGTTCTGAATTATTTTACTATCATTTGAGACTGAACATCTCCTATCACTTTATTGCTTTCTTTGGCCGGTGATGTGCATTATTTACATGCTTAGATTGCTCAGGAGTACATCCTTGTAATAATGTTGAGCATTTGATTCAAATTGAATCTTAATTTATTCTATTTTAATGTTTGGCCATTTCTTTCTCAAAATCAAAGAATCAAGATCAATTCACCCTTTTAACTTCTTTAGTTATGATTTACACAAGTATTATTCATTTTCTTGATCAGTATGTTGTAACGTTAAATGATGTGTGTAATTGCATGGTTCTGACCTCCTGCAAGCAATAGGGCCTTACTCTGAATTTCTTTGTAAGATTTAAATAGAACTCAAGCTTAGATGGCTAACTTGTCATTTCACTTTGAAATTATGATATTTGGTGCACAGGACTAGAAGAACAAAATAGCTGATATAGATATCTCTGCTAGCCTTACTCTATAACGCAATGCATTCATATAACCAGACACTGATGCTAAAAAAACGTCTTATTGTTAACATGTGATTGATGAATACATTTTGGATGTACTTATGTTGGCTCTGTTTTTGTCCTTTACTAAGGATCTCTGTATTTCTCTGGGAAAATTTTATGGGTTCACTATTTTGTAGTGGGTTATTTAAGAGATCTATTTTCCCTTTCTAAGATACTTTTTTGTTTTCCCCAAATGTGTGTATAAAATTACTTCGGTCGTTATGGGAATTCATAAAACATCACTGGTTTTTTGGTGTTGTTCATGCACTGTTCTCTTTGTTTATTCAGTTGCAATAGTTAGCTTTTGAAAGTGTTTTCTTCTGTGTTACCTGAACATCTGCGAGACAAACTGAGTTTTTATGTTCACTCATAGTAATTTATTTTCTTTTCACTGTATAATGCTACTAATATCAATAAGACAAAACGTGCAGTTGCTTTGGAAGCAAGCTTGTCTACGGTTTCTCTAACTTGAAACCTCAATTAATTTCACTATTCGTAAGAGAGACAGAACGATTGATTTGATTAGCTTCAAGGTGTTTTTTTAAGCATGTGTCATGGAATCACACGTTCCTCAAAACTTACTCATGCTTTAAATAATGGAAGTAGTTTGTTAATAGCAGGAAGAAAGGAAAGATGTTTTATTTTGAACCTTATATTGGACGATTTTCTATTGTTGTCAATGTGTGTGTTAGATGATGTTGGTGTTTTGATTATTATGTGATAATTTTGCTTATGTTTAACCTTTAATGTGGAGTATATGTATGAATCATTATGCATATACTATGATTTTTATGCTTATATTGTTCCTCTTACCTTAAGTTTTGTCATCAACTTGAGGAGAAAAGATTAATATCTTAGTTTTCTTGTTGCAGCTATTCCTTACTTGGTGAAATAGAGGTTCTGAAGTTGCGTTTCATTGATTTGTTTCTGCAATGGGGGATGCTGACAATGCCCTTCCACCTTCAAAGAAAAGGGCTGCTGGAAGGGAGCTCTCACGAGATACTCCCCTTGATGATGAGGAAGATGCCCTAGAACCTGAGGCTGGAACTTTTAAGAAGGCCAGTGATGAAGTTATGGCAACCAGGAGAATAGTTAAAGTTCGACGGCAACAGAGCAATTCTGCTCCATCTATGAATCCTTTTGCTGGAATACGTTTGGTTTCTCCTTCTGAGTCGAGTGCTAAACCTGCAGAAGCTACCCCCATAGCGCAATCAACTAGTGAGAACACTCATGCAGGTGATACAAAATGTACTGATGATGTAACCAATGATTCTGAAAAAGCTAAAGATGGGGATGTTAAACAATTAGAGAGCAAAGTCGATGAGTTGGGAAATAAATCTGCTGAAGTTAAGGATGCAGCTGAAGAAAATGCTGTTGGAGCGCACTCTGCAGAGGAGAGCATGGGTGAAAAATCTGAGGTAGACAAACAACAAAGAAAGGATCACGATAAAAATGACGTTGTGGATAAGAAGGATGCTGAAGATAAGGAGACCGCTGGTGAGGCGGACAAAGAACAAACTAGTAAAAATGATGATGAGGATAAGAAAGCTGCTGAAGCTAAAGAGAGTGCTGGTGCGGTGGATAAAGAACGCACTAATAAAAATGATAATGAGGATAGGAAGGATGGTGAAGATAAAGAGGGTGCTGGTGAGGTGGAAAAGGAACAAACTAGGGATGGCAATGATACAGTAAATGGTGATCAGAAAGAGAACACAGTTGAAGGTCAAGAGCCCGGTTCAGAAGGATCTTCTTTGAAGTCATTTCAACAGCTTTCAAGCAGCCAAAATGCATTTTCTGGTCTTGCTGGAACTGGATTTTCTGCTCCCTCATTTTCCTTTGGCTCTTTATCAAATGAAGGGTCTGCTTTGGGTAGTGCTTCTGGTTCAATTTTTGGAATGAAAAATGACAAGCCTTTTGGTCTGGGTTTATCTAACAATGGAACTTCTGTTTTTGGGGCAACAGGTGCCTCTGCTGCGGCTAAAGGCGAGGGAAGTGGTTTCCCAACGATGCAGGAGGTGGTAGTTGAAACGGGCGAGGAAAATGAGAAGGTGGTTTTCAATGCAGATTCGATATTGTTTGAGTTTGCTGAGGGAAGTTGGAAGGAACGAGGAAAGGGTGAAATTAAGATCAATGTTTCTACAGGAGGGAACGAAAAGGCCAGACTTGTTATGAGGACGAAGGGAAATTACAGGCTGATTTTAAATGCACGCCTCTACCCTGATGTAAAGCTCACCAATATGGACAAGAGAGGTGTTACCTTTGCCTGCATCAATAGTGCCAATGAAGGGAAGGATGGCCTCTCAACATTCGCCTTGAAGTTCAAAGACGGGTCGATAGTAGAGGAATTTAAAGGCGCAGTCATGGCTCACAAGGGCGAGAAAGCGACAGCTCTCAAGACCCCAGAAAACTCCCCCAAGGCATCCGATGGTTAATGCAAGAGGATCTTGTTGGTCTGTTTTTTGAGTCTGTGGTCTCTAGGAAGGGAAAATTTTACTATTATGAGTTACGTTATGTATGCCATTGTATGGCAGAGTCTACATCATATTTGACTATTTGTATTTCATATTTTGGGTCGGGTCTACTAGCTAGCCAAGCCGTATCAGAACTTGTTTTTAGAGAAATCTTGGATTGGGGTTACGAAGGAATATTTGATGGTACTATATTCCGATGTCATGGACATGTTTTCTTCGTCGAAAGCGAAAGGTAGAATCATAAGAAAGAAAGGGGAACTTTTTTGTTAGTGTGATGGGGATTTCACCATTCTTTTAATATAATAATTAGTTAACTTTTTATTTAGAGGATTAAAAAAATTAAATAAACTATTAACTTATAACATTTATTCTAAAATATTTATGTGTTACTAAATTATATACTAATTTACAATTCAGGTAAATTAATTTAGAGAAAAATAATAAATATATTAATTAATCAGATTTCTAAATCTTCAAAAAAAATTAATTAACTCTTATATTAAATATTCATGGTAGTACTTTTGTATTTGGATTTCATATAACTACACTTTTAATAGCAAAACAAAACTAGTAAATAGCATAATCAAAGTCATAAATAAACTTTTTGTTGTTGATTATTTTTTTAATAATTACTTTGGTTTATTCTTAGCTTTGGAAATTTTAAAAATATATTAGTCGTTGTGATCGGTAAAGTTCATAAATCATAATGCATTTTTTGAATTTTAATTTTTAGTATATCAATATAGATGGGTCGAAAGATTTATATTTTCTTTCTCTGATTGTAATTTTTTTTTATTTCTCATGTTAACATTATGGGGGTTGGGTCCATGATGATCTAGATGTTGCAACTCTTAATAATCAAAGGCAGGGTAAAGCGGTAAAAAAGTAATTATCACTAATTAATAATGCCGTTGGTGGCTTATATTTGGAACTAAAATTGTTTCAAGTAGGTGTCTTACAATAAGCATGGGGAAAAGTAAGAAAGATTGATAAATTAGTTAATTATATAAAATAATCCGCAATTTTTTTTAAAAAAAATGTATCGTTGCGTTTGAATTATTATTGTTTTGAGAGAATACCAATAATAGTAATTTGAGAAAAAAAGACAAATATAAAAGATAAAATAAGTTGAAGATTTACATTTATTATATATCATGAATTAAATTCTCCAACTAATTTCTCCGTATATTAAGATCCATAGAGCAAAGCAAACATATCCAAGTATTGGCCAAAATACACAAATTCAAAATGTTCCAAAACAGATTTGGTAATTAATAATTTCCAATACCCATGGCAAAGGTATTAAATACAGAGTAAAACGAAACTAGACCACTTACTAAACAACAACAAAACCGCAGTCACGCTCCAATCATTACAGCCCAGCAAACCAGCAGAGCTTACGAAAAAAGTTTAGATAAATTGAGTCTCGAAAACTTATCACGATAGAACATGCTTCTGATCTCAAAGAACATTTATAGAAGTATTTATATATTATCTACTGGTAAGGTGTTGAGATTTGAACTCATAATCTTACAAATCATGAATCAACTCTTTACAAAAAAGATCTAACTTTATTGACAAAATGTATGTATATCCCTCTGCAACTAGGCAGTTACGATGCTAAAGGGGTGAAAAAAAATTAACTCATAAAATACTTTCGGTTGAGATTATTCTAAAAAAAAATTACTTTAAAATTTATTATGATCAGATAACATCCACAAATAGTAAATATTCAAAATTAAATAACGTTTAAAAATACTTAATGCTAATGTGAACATGTGGGGGGCAATTTTCTTGTTTCAGCAACCAATTAACAGTACAGTTTCCATGAAAGAAATGAGAACATGACATTTGAACTGCATCAACCCTGAAATCTCTGGAGGACTTGAGGAGTGGCAAATCTGAATCTGAAACAACCTAATTCATCGTAATTTGTGAAGAAGAATTGAAATAATTAACCTGACTTTATACCTTAATGATGGTACCGTAGCATTATCAGTCTTAATATGAAATAACCCAAAACCTTTCTTATATTTTATTTTTATGATAAAGAAAACTGCTTCAACTTCTCTCTCTC
>QFDD01003048.1:0-19532 GCA_006871305.1 Vachellia collinsii | reverse complement strand
AAAAAAAACTGCAAGTACTGGACTTGTATACTAGCCTGTAAGAATATTCAAAACACCAGTTGGGGTGGGGTCATTCCATCCCAAGTTCTCAAAATTACAATGCAGACAGCTACAGGCAAAGGGAAGACGAAAGCTTCGAAGTACAAAAAAGAAGATATTAAAATGACCTGAATTTCCGTAAGAGACTTCTCTTCAGCCAGAGTGGGCTCAGCATCTGAGACAAGATAACACAAAGGGGACTCACAATCCGGGTCGTACTTCATGTGAAGTGTAATGGGTCGCCTGGTCTTGGTGCCGCCGCCAACATGGTTGAACTGAAAGCCCATGAGAGCTTCGACAAGGGCGCTCTTGCCGTCGGTCTGGTGGCCCACCACCAGCACGGCCGGCGCGTCGAAGGGCGTCTGGAACTCCTGAGCCAACCCATGAAGCTCATTGTAAGCTTCGTAGAGTCGTGACCGGTCATCAACACATTGAGTCGCGCCCAAGCCTTGGCCTCCCTCCATATCCGTGGCTTTCACAATTGAGATAAGAGACTGTAGAGTGGAGACTGTGTATACAGCGTCAGCGATCCAGGATCCTGTCTCGTGCTGGGGTATCAAATCCCACTACCTTATTTGAAATTTGTTTTTCCCCTCATTGGGATATGCCTTCCATAATATTTAGTTTTGTCTTCATGATGTGTTTACCTTTATACCAATAAATAGTTTCACTCAATTGCATAATGTTGTATGGTTTGAATTATTTTTCTAAAGCTTCCAAAGATTTCTCGTACTAAAACATTTACGGATAGTACCTGAATGCTTTTTAAGATCTACGCTTGAATGAACATAAAAAGTAAGTAGTTCGATTACTAATGATGATCATAACAACTCTTTTCATTTTGATCATCGAGATCGTTAGCTATTTTGAGGGTTGGTCAAACCTCAAGCCGAAATCTAAATGCATGCAACCAAAGTACAACAAAATATCATTTTTTTTTAGTGAGGATAGTTAATATGTACCATTCAAAATTATTTTGTTATTTACAGGAGTAACAAGTTTAGGGGTAGCAATAGTAACAAGAAGATCATAAAATCAAATACACTCACAATTATTTTGTCATGCATGTATGTTCAATGCCATAAACATAAAGCACACAATTATAACTAATTGCCTCTAATATCCCAATCTACCTACATGCAAAGACACTTAAATGTCAACTCCAAATAAAAAAAAATTACAAAACAGAAAAGATTTAAAACCCAAAAGTTCAAAATCCAGATAAAGAAAATCAGAAAAGATCAAAATGCAGGCCCAACCAAAAGGCCATAAAATAATAAAAAAAATATAAGACAGGAGCCCAACAATGACTTTCCAGAAACTAAACAGCAAAAATTAAATAAATATATATATAGCAAAAAAAGAATGACTCGTTATATAAAAAAAAAATGTCTAGAACTAGAATAGAGCCGCTGTTGATGATTATTACGTCACCTGAACATCTACTTTTTTTTATGTTATTAATCTTAAAAAGTCTATTTATATAAAAATGAAGATAAACCACGCCATTTACATCTAATGAATAGTAGATTTTCCTACAACTTTTACTCTTTTATAGATGCACAATTATGCTAATTTTTTTAGAAAAAAATTAATGTAAAAGCCTCTATAATTTTATCTCATTTTTAATTAAATTGTTGTAGTTTTTTTTTTCCTTCTATTGGGTCCTTATACTATTCTTAATTATATGTAGTAGTCCATACACTCTTGATATGATTCTCACTTAACATGTACCTAAATTAATTTTGCCATATTACAGATTATATACAAAGACGGAGAAGGTTATGACCATAATTTTTATTCTTATGTTAATAATAAGTAAATTACTCCTCTTTATTTTATGTTTTGTGGTAAACATGTTACTTAATCAGAATCCACATAAGACATAATATATTATGAGCATAAGGGCTGATGTCTATAATTAAAAAAATTAAGGACCTAATTAAAAGTTAGGTTAAATTATAAGGGTTCACCGATTAATTTTCTCAATTTTTATTAAACCATTTATTTATTTGATTATTGTTTTTAATAAAACTTCGGAATACAAAAGTAACATTTTGAATAGAAAAATAAAATATTAATCACCCGGCAAAAATAGCATCCATCCACCAATCATATGAAATTTTAATGTCCTCTGTTCAACCAAAATTTCACACCAATCACCTACTCGCAACACAAGCTTGGTTTCGGTAGATAAGGTTAATCCTATATAATATGATAAATCAAAGTTTGAGTTACCGTTAAGAGAAGTATTCACATTCAATGTCAAACAATACATCGAATGATATTACACTACTAAAAAACATCATATTACCGACGGAATTAGCCACGGAAGTTTTTCCGTGGTTAATTCCGTCGGAAATCCGTCAAAAATTCCGTCGGAAAAATTTCCGACGGAATTTCCGTGGCAAAATTTGTCACAGAATTAGCCACGGAAAAAAAAATATTCCGTGGCAATTTCCGAAGGAATTTCCGACGGAAATGTTCCGTGGCAAAATTAGCCACGGAAAAATATTCTGTGGCAATTTTTGACGGAAATTCCGTGGCTAATTCCGTCGCAAATTTAATTATTATTTAATTATTAATTAATTAATTATAATAATTATAATTTCATTAATTAATTATTAATTTCAATTTTAAATTTGTTATTTATTATTCTTATTTTTTTTATTTTTTAATATTAAATCTTAATTAATATATTAATTAAAATCAATATTAAATATGAAAATATTAGAAATAATATTTATTTTATTTGTAAAAATTTTATATTAAAATTAATATTGTTTAAAATAATAAAAATTATGAAATTAATAATCATATAAATATTATATATAAATAAGTTATTATACAGTATAATATTATATATTTAAATATGCGTTTAGAAGATACAAGGTTCTCACAGCTCAACTGGTAAGGGATCACGCGCATACACAGGAGGTCGGGGGTTCGAATCCTGGAGGAGGCAAAATTGAGAATTTATCAGGTGGCGACACGTGGCGGTTGTAGGAGGTGACACGTGGCAGGGCTTAGCTTGAGGTGGTGGCTGACGGAGGTGCCATGTGGCATGGGCCCGGGTGAGGTGGCTGCTTACAGAGATGCCACGTGGCATTATTATTTATTTAAAAAAAAGAAAGAAATTTCCGACGGAATATTCCGTGGCAAATTTCCGACGGAATATTCCATCGGTAATTTCTGACAGAATGAAAATTCCGTCAGTAAACATTTTGTGACGGTGAAATTTCCGACGGAATGAATTCCGTCGGAAAGTCATTCCGTGGTTAATTTCATGTTTTTTTGTAGTGTTACATTCAATAAAAAGATGCATGTATTCTAAAAAAATCATACCAATCAGTATTTTAGGTCACCACTTTAAAATTCGATCTAATCGATTCAGTTTTCAAATACTATGTTTATGAACTATATGCCATAATTATAATTGCAATATGTAGGAATGACTTGGGGAAATATGATTTGGCTGTTAGCATTTACAGATAAAACAATATATAATCGAGAAGTGCTCGCTAAAACAAATATAATCGAAAAGTGTTCACTTTTTTTTTTTTGGTCTTGTGGAGGATACTAATTAATCTCTACCATTAACACAACATTTTTATACTTTTTTTAAGGGAAAAAGCACACATATAAACTAAGTTCCTAAAGAAGCCAGCATGTACTTAGGTACAGTGGAGAATGAAGGAAGGTGAAGGGAGGATACAGGTTGTTTTAAGGATGAATGGTTGTGAGGGAAGGAGAAGGCATATTCACAGAAGGTGGAAGACAAGTGAATATGTGATAAATGGTCCCATGACCATACATGATTGGGCACTATTCAGAGTTCCCCTAAGCCTCTCTACATGGTCCTCCCTCTTTTATGTTGTGCGCAAACATATATAGGATTAATGTGTAAATTTTTCCTCAAAATTTTCATTCATGATCAATATTGCTCTTAAAGTTTGAAAATGGAAATATGTTTCATTTTACCTTTAAAAAGCTAACATTAATCTTCAAAAAAAAATTGCTGTTAACAGTTAATATTTTCAATGGTAAAGAATAATATTGCTTCATTTTAAAACTTTTGAAACAATATCGCTCGTAAATAAACTTCTGTTGTGACATTTCTCTTGAATGAAAACTTCGAAGATTTGCACCTTAAACATGTATATACGAAGTTTATGTTTCTTGAAGAGTATAGAAGAAGATGGGTCAACGCATTCTTATAGAATGATAACTTATTACTGTCTTTTACTGTAGCCAACCCACTTATAGCTTCACACACACTAACACTTACACTAAGAATATGTTTGGGAAAAGCTTTTGAAAAGTGATTTCACACAATCTGAGGTGAATATGTGAGAGAGTTTTGTCTCGACTTGTATGAAAGTATTTTTAAAAAATAGTTGCTGAATATGCTCTAGCTCCCTTTTTAGCCAAGCCACTTAAAATGGAGTAACTTATCCGTACATAGACGTCCGTTGAGACCAGTACTTAACCACGAAAACCCCATCCCCATCCATTAACAAAGGTGAGAGCAACAGTGATGAATGAACAAGTATCCAGAAATGTGGGACTCATGGGAGACCCTTGCCGACAAAACTAGACAAATTGACAGAGAAACCTTGATTCTAGCTTTATGTTTGGTTGTAAAACTGATCATGCATGTTTGCTCCCAAAATTTATGAGCTTAGTGTGAGCGTTGAACTAGGTGCTTTAGGAATTGGGTTTGGAGACTCTGAAAAGAGGTTGGGTCTCTAGGCATTAAGCTGAAGTCGAGGAATTCCACATGGTTGTAAAAAACATATTGCAATAATTAACCTAGTCATACTGAAAGATAAAATGTTCATGTTCAAACAATTGATTTTTACAGTTCTGATCAAATTGTAGGTTCATTTCACTAAATAAAATGTGGGGAATTGGTAAAGTTATGTGGAGCATCCCGAACTCCTTGTAAAAACAAAATCAAAGAAGCAGTTACTGGCATGATAACCTTGCTAAGAGTGAGAAAAGAGGGGGGAAGTATCCAGAGGAAGATAAAGAACTAAGGGATGACTGTTGAGGTGTTCATTTAGGATGACATTACTCCATTTTAATAACTTTAAGAGTGAAATTACACCATAAATAACCTTATGATGCTACCTATACTTGATAAAATACTTTATGGTACTATTATGTGCATCTTAACCTTAAAAATTAAGCAGAGGTTGGTTAAATGAAGGCTAATAGATTTAAGCCAGAATATATACATCTTTTTATCAAAAAAATATGTACCCCTCCAATTGGCTACCTTGCCTCTCCTTCCCTACCATGTTAATTGTTGGTCTGTTGTTGGACGTGTTGTCAGTATCAAGGGAATACTCTAGAACCTGCTTCTTTTGTTTTTTTTTCCATGGCCTGTTTGGATTAGTTAATGTGATTTACTGATTTACAAGATAATCATATGAGATGAATTTTATCTCAATTTATATATACGTGTTTTTCTAATGCTATGGTAAACAGTTGAGCTGACAAGGAAAATTTATAAACTAAATGAAAACATTTGGCAAAAACACGATTTCAATTACTTTAGGGGGAAAATGAAGATGATGATAATAACGAATTTTGTGGCCATTATTTAAGGACAGACACACCCAATAAGTCGTTCATCATCAGTCATAAAAAAACTCTCAAAATAAAAAAAAGGACATGGAGGTATCATCCAAAGCCCTGAAACCACATGCTCTTGTGATCCCATTTCCAGTACAAGGTTACATAAACCCATTCCTGAAACTGAAACTAGCAAAGATCCTTCACGCAAGAGGCTTCCATATTACCTTTGTGAACTCCGAGTTCAACCACAACCAGCGCTTGCTCAAGTCCAGAGGCTCTGATGCTCTCAATGGCTTCTCAGATTTCTGCTTTGAAACAATTCCTGATGGTCTACCTGTCACTACCATGGATGCAACACAGAGCATCCCTGCCCTCTGTGAATCAACTGATAAACACTGCTTCATTCCTTTCTTCAACCTTCTTGAGAAGTTGCTTCATCATGATGATCATCTTCCCCCAGTTTCTTGCATAGTTTCAGATGGGATATTGTCCTTCACCATTAAAGCTTCTCAGCATTTTGGGATCCCTAATGTAGCCTTTTGGACTCACAGTGCTTGCGCCTACATGACCTATAAAGAATGCAAGAATCTCAAGGAAAAGGGTCTGATACCACTTAAAGGTAATTTGTTTTGATCTTTCTTCTAGATTTCAACTTGCGTCTTAAAAATTTGATCTCTTTTTTTTTATTATTTTGGCAGATGCAAGCTATCTGATAAATGGGTATTTAGACACCAAGATAGATTGGATACCTGGGATGAAGGATATAAAACTAAGGGACCTTCCTGGGATATATATGACCACAGATCCAAATGATTTTTTCCTGGACTTTGTTCCAAAACATATTGAAGCAACCTCAAAAGCTTTCTGCTGTCATTCTTCCCACTTTTGATGCTCTAGAACCTAAAGTCCTGAATGCTCTTTCATCAATGTACCCAAAATTTTACACGGTTGGCCCACTTGACTTGCTCCTGCAAAACCAACCATCAACCTCATCAAACAACAACAACAAAAACTGGGAGACCATCAAATGCAACCTGTGGAAAGAAGAGTCAGAGTGTCTGAAATGGCTTGATTCAAAGCAACCCAGTTCAGTGCTTTATGTGAACTTTGGGCGTGTCATAGTGATGAGACCTGAACAACTCATAGAACTAGCATGAGGACTAGCAAACAGAAAGCAGAATTTCATGTGGGTTTTAAGGGGTGATTTGGTAGTTACAGGTAAAGCCATTCTGCCAGAAGAAATCAAAGAGGAAATCAAAGAGGCGTCTGATTCTGGGGTGGTGTCCACAAGAGGAAGTTCTGAAGCACAAAGCAATAGGAGGGTTTTTGTCACACTGTGGTTGGAACTCAACAGTAGAGAGCATAAGCAATGGTGTGCCACTGATCTGCTGTCCATTTTTCAATGATCAGATGTTGCATAGAAGGTTTGTGAGCAGAGAGTGGGGTTGTGGGATGGAGATGGAGAGTGAGGAAGTGGAGAGGCTTGTGAGGGAATTGATGGAAGGTGAGGAGGGTGTGAAGTTGAGGGATCAAGCTAGGAAGTGGAAGAAAATGGCTCAACAAGTTACTCAACCTGGTGGTTCTTCCTTCTTGAATTTGGACAAGTTAGTGAATGAGGTTCTGCTTTTCAAAGAGTTAGGCGCTTAAAAGAAACCGATCACATATATTGCATTATGTTTTAAAGATGAGAGCTTTTTCTTTTGTTGGGATCAATGCTGTTCCAGTTTTATTACGTTGTGCTTTGTAGATCAACACTCAGTGGCATTTGCTAAGGAAAATAATGAATAAATTTGAATGGAAAAAATTGTTTTTATTATAAATTTGAGTTACAGATGTAACATCAATTTTTTTTAAAAAAACATAGGCATCTTCTTATTGAAAGTAATCATGATTGAAACACTATCAAATACTAAACATGAACATTTAATCTTGGTTTGCCACACTGTAAAGGTCTAGCAACTTCCGTAGTTGGTTGTACCATATCAATTTATCTCCATTGTTATGCAATCTTCATATTTTGTGTTGTTCCAAAAGATGTTGCAACGCAGTCTAAGGTTTTACATGTTTCAAACGTTATATGGATAGATTTTTTTAAAAAAAATGCTTAATCAAAGGCTAATATGAAATTACGAATTGACTTCTTGAGGTAGAAAGTTTTTCTGCTTGTTTAATTTTGCATAAAACACGGAGACAAACCATTGAGATATCCCCATAATTGAAACTAAACTTTCATTTTGTGGAGGTTATTAGCCCTTGGGGATACAGTAGTTTCTAATTCGTCTCTCTGCTCTATAACCTACACGTAAGGATTTCGAAATTCGAATATAAACAAATTGGGTAAGGGGTAGACAAAAGACTTGACCAGATGTCCCTCATGGGACAAGAAAATATATAAAGATTATCCAAGAGCACTTGTTCTGCTTGCGCTAGGTTTGAACCACAAATATATACATTCTTTAAAAAAGAGAGCGTATGTCCCATAATTGATACGGCTAGCTGAATGCAGCACAAAAAAAATAGGATTCTTGCTTCTTTCCAAACAACGAATGCAGGTAATTATTTATTCCAACATGTAATATCAATATGTATCCATCCTAAGTTCCAACATCGAACCAGAGAGAAATGAGATGAAGCTCATATGGGCTATGCCCTTTATGCCACCAAAAAAGAAATTACCTCGTTTTGTAAAAGCTAAGGGAAAACTGGTTCTCAGGGATTAGGATCCTAAAGAACGTAACATGTTTACAAGGATAGCGAAAGAATGTGCAACACTATAATACCTTCTGACAGCAAGTAGGCCCTTTCAATCAGGGAGATAACTTCTCAAGAGCAAAGTTCAGCAAATGCCGGCAGCCTTCTTTTAGTGGAGGGGCCATAGAGAACTCCGGAAATATAAGCATCAATGTCTTCCCTTGATGGAGCGTTGTTATTAGGTGATGGAGCGTTGTCATTAGGTGATGGAGCGTGTGGAACAACAAGCACAATGTTATCATCCAGGGGTGACCAGTCATTGTTGTAAGAATTGGCTAGGCCATGGTCAAGTTCAGGTTTAACAGGCGAAGCTGGCTTGGATGTTTTGACCGCAGGATCTTCAGATACAGTTCCACCTTGGAACTGACGAAAATTGCGGCTTCTGGGACCGCATGTGCTTGGTCCTGTACCAGAATATGACTTGATCCCATATGCCTACACCAAAAAAAAAAAAAAAAATCAATTAAATTCAATTACCTTTCCCTTTTGGCCACCAGCATTTGAACCACAAAGGTATACTAGTCAGCTTGGAAAATATTCAATCACATGATTCACAGTTTTCCCTTTTGTATACCTCAGATTTGTGACTGCTGGAAGAACGAACTGGACGCTGCTGATCTTTTCCATTTAAAAACTGCATGATGTCAATCCACCAAGGTAAACGACTGTAGTTGTATCAAGCTATCAAATTCTATCGCCTAAAACAGTTGACGAAGGACGGGGAAGGAGTGGAACGGAGAAGTAGAATAAATTAAGAGAGACAATGAACTGTAAAAGTTCCTAACATGGTTCATCAAACGGTTTATCATCAAAATAATCGCAGGGGTATTTATATAGCCCTAAATAACTTAAACTTCAAGAAAAAGGGGAGGGGGGAAAGGAAACAATCGAAGAAAGCCTAATAGGAAACAAAATCCAGTTATAATCGTAAATTAATAAAACATTAATTGAATCCGTCCTATTAATTTCATTATTTATTTTCCCATCAACGGTATGACTCTTTCACATACTAGATGTGAATTAAACCCAAAAAACAATGAAAAGGCACCATAAAAAAAGAGTCTTTGCCCCAACTTTTAATCTCAAGAATCCAAACAATTTGCCCCGAATTTTCGGAGGCAGTATCCAAGTTCGACCAGTCCTAATGATTATATATTTAAGAAAAAAGAATACTTCTGATCATAATCACAGTTGGACAGTAAGATTAAAATCAGTATATTTCATATTATTTTCCTCTGTTCAACTTTCCGATCGAGTTAATTATTTGCACCGGCGTATTTCAAATACTTTCAGAGATCTTTCGGGATTCTGTTCGTACTCATAATCTAGACCATTATATCTTTAAAAAAAGTTAGAATATCCTCCTTAATTTATACTACCACGTGATTCCCAAATTACCTCTAAATGACTCCATCAAGACTCATCTTGAACAGAAGCATGAAATTTTAACCATGGCGGCTCGGTTCTTCAATTCACAATTCAATATTATTTTAATTTGATTCCCAGTTATGATAGTTAGTTTTTTTTAATTCAGTGTAGGCCCCTTGAAAAAGTTTCGTTCGTTGAACTTTCTTCTAAACATACCAGTAAATAATCATCACTAAGGAGTAGCAGATAACAAACTAAAAAAGGAAAACCTGAGGCCGTTAGATATGGCGCGAACCAACCTTCTTGGCGACGTCCGTCAGGAGTCTCTTTCCTCCAGACGATGATAGCCTCACCTGGATATCGTCCATCACAAGAACTTCTTCTTCCGCCTTTACCGGTGTTCTGTACACAGGCGACGACATCGGCGGCATCAACTCTAAATTCTCAATTGAAGACAACGGCGAAACTGACAACCTATTTCGAGAGCCGCAGCTACTACACCCTGAACTGCCACTACTATACTGCTGTAGTATTGCAGACCTGTTCTTACGGGAGCCAATGGTCGGAGAGGTGAAAGACTCGGCAGCAGAAGGCGAGACCTTACCGGAAATAGGAGATCCGGCGAGTAAATAACGAGCAAGCGGAGAGTTAATGTCAAGATTTTCAGCGTACGACAGAAAGGTTGGACTCATAGCCATCGATTGGTGAAAACGTCCTCTTCCAGGGAACACCGGATCATCCATGTCCAATTTAACCGGCGAAATATTCTCATTCGAAGCCTTCGCCTTCGGAATCTTGATCTTACTATTACCTCGAGACTTCTCCATGACTATTCTTGGATTCCAGACAGAAAATCAGACGCCGTCAAATTGAAACATCTTGACCGATCGCACTTTGACAGAAACAAGGAAAAAAAATCGCAATACGGTCAAATCTCAGCAGAAATAAAAGAAAACAAGGTTCTACAAAGTGAGAAAGGTTGACAGTTAAGTAAGGAAATGGAATCAAGGAGAATTTACCCGCACGAAATCGAAGAGTCGGATATGCGTGGAAGAAAAATCCTGTACTTTCCGATCAGTATCTGAGTCGTTCGTGGAGAGATAAACGTGAGCTCATTTCTTTTTTTAACTCTCAGGAAGTACACAAGTGATTAAGTGTTTAGTGTTTAGCGCTTTGCATTGAATCGATCTTGCTTAGTAGAGAAGCTTCTCAATCGTCAAGTAGTGGACAAGTCGAATATCGCAGAAGGACCCTCGCGCTAATTGAAAGTGCTATTTTGTTACTATTTGATATCAGCTTGTTCGTCTTCTTGCTTCTTCATGTCGCTGTTCGTGGCTTCGTCTCGTAGATAGAATGAAATGCCCTGCTTCGTTCTCTCTTTGCTACGAGAGACCGCCGATGTACGGCAGGTTTCTCCTTAGCCAAGGGACTTTCCGGTTGCATTCCCTTTCTATAATGATGATTTTTTGTTTCTTTTTTCCTTTTCTGGTTCCATGAAATGGAATGATTTTCTTTTTTTTTTTTTGCCGTAACATTAATTTACAATTGATCTAAAAATATTAAATTTGATAATTATCTTAAATTAGTTATGACTTTGTTAAAAAAATTTTGGTTTCACTTCTTAAGATAATATAGGAGTCGTAAATTTTAACAGAACTATGTTGGGACAAACTGAAAAAGAGTTGTAAATTTTTCTTGAGGATCAGAGGTAATACTATTTAGTGGGAGTAAATCGTTTTCCAACATGAAAACCAAACCTACCAATTACTTTCAAACTTGCGAGAAGCTAACACCAAAATGCATGAACTGGGTGTAGTCCAGAAATTGAGGCATTTATAACATTATGCTGTTCAAGAACATTGCCAGTTTGCACCATACCATGAAGAATGAAATCCATAACAACGATGAAAAACCCACAAACAATAAGCCTAACCATCGACAACAACATACTTAAAAGTCTATACATGAGGTTTTATTTCTTGAACAAGGCACAAACATTATACACAAATCCAAGCACGAAATGTCCCTGGAAACTAAAATGAACCTACATCGCTAGACTCCCTTCAAACACCATCAAGTGCCTTCTTGAGGTTCCCTCCAAAGTATAACAAGAGGTCCCCACCATGGACCCTGCCCTCTGGCAGGCTAAAATCAAGACCTTTCTTCACACCACTACAGCCAGCAGCAGCATGCGCAATTCTACCTTCTTCTGGCTTCTTGGCAGACAAGAAGCTCAAATAAGATGGTGATTTCATTGAGAGTGGAACCAAGACCTCTTCTGGTATAAGTTGCTGCCTTTTAGCAGGTTTTTCCATGGAATCATAGCAATCAGAAACAACACTTACTGCTGAAGATGAATTGTTGTTGTCAATACTGCTGCAGCCAGCAGAAGGCACGAGACCATGGAAGAGTCCCGATGCAATAAGACTTCCCTTGCCGGTTTCACGCTCTTGCATCATGCTGCTGTGAGCTGCACAGAGACCACTCTTACCTCTAGCAAATTTCTCACATTTTCCTTCTCCTCCCCAGTTGCATCGCTTTCCTCCACCATGGGCCTTGCAGAAATCTGTGCTACCTTGTGCACTCTTTCCACACCCTTCAAACTTGCACCGTTTCCCACCACCATGCCTAACACAACAATCAGTACGACCTCGTGCACTCTTGGTGCAGCCTGGCACAGCACACCTCTTTCCACCGCCATGGGCGACACAAAAGTTGGTGCCTCCATGTACACTCTTGGGACATATACCACCACCGTTGAAGAGACAGCGCTTGCCTCCACCATGTGCTTTGCACAATGGGGTGCTCCCTTCAGCACCTTTGGTACAACCTTGAAAAGTGCAACGCTTTCCACCACCATGTGCCTTGCAAAACATAGTGCTCCCTTGTGCGCCCTTGGTGCATCCATTGAAATGGCAACGGCGTCCACCCCCATGAGAGATGCACAGACCAGCCTGCCCTTCAGCACTCCTGGTGCAGCCTTCTACCTTACATCTCTTACCTCCTCCGTGTCTAATGCAAAGTCCTGACTTACCTCTTGCAGCCTTAGTGCACCCACCTGGATACCCACAACGTCTGCCACCACCATGCGCTATGCAATAATCTGTCTTCCCTTCAGCACTTTTAGTACAACCAAGGTGCTGGCACCTCCTCCCTCCGCCATGGGCTTTACAGTAAGCAGTACGGCTCTCAGCACCCTTGTTGCACCCTGGTTTCTGACATCTCTGACCACCCCCATGCCCAATGCAAAGGCCTGAAGCCCCACGTGCGCCCTTGGTGCAGCCAAAAAATCTGCATCTTTTCGGATTGCTCATTCGGTTGTCTGAAGCCGCACCAATAGAGTAGTTTGTGTCATTGAGAAGTTCCCGGCAAAGCTGAGTTTTTGTTCCTGTAATTTGCAGTTCCTGTGCCTGCACCGAAGTTCTGGCACTGTCCATTTTTGGAGCCAAAAGAAGTGATGGCATATAGCCACCTGATTTCTTTGCTGAGGTAGAACCCTCATCAACAACAGGTATAGTAGAATAATTATTTTCAGCATATGCTTGGGTCGAAAGACAAGGCACATTCACATCAGTCTCAGTTGAGCATGAGTAGTCCATCACACTGGACGCATCATTAGTTACTCCCGAAAGACCAAGTTGCAAGATTGAATCACACTCCGATGGCATATGCTGAGGGAAATGAGTGGTCAACTCTTTCTTTTTATTAAGCCCCACATTGTACATGTCATCATGATATGCCCTCGGTGGTGGACCCAATCCCAGAACCAATCTGCAACCATCATCAGAAGCATTGGAAAACTTCATCCCAACATTGCTCTCGGTATGCCTGTAATTAGTTGTATTGGTTTTTCCCAAAGTAAGGCCATTCAAACATAATGTAGTATCACCAAAGCAATCATTTTTCCCCAGTTCAGCATCAAAGGGACACAGCACAGCTGTCTTGTTAAGATCCATTATCCAGATGTTGTGCACTACAGCTACAAAAGGTGAACTAAGCAGAACACCACATGCTACTGCTATATCAAGGCCTACATACACATCAGAAATGCATGACAAGGAAGAAATTCCAATCTAGAAGCTCCACCACTTACAAAACCCGATGTATCTGATCTGTCCATTTTAACTGTACCCCAGGTCAAGGTTGTGCAAATCTTCCACCAAAGCCAATACTAACAGAAGTATCTTATAACGTCTCCTGGAAAGAAACCTTTATCAAGATTGCTTATCAGTGATGCAAAGAGTTCGCTGGAGCTACCAATGCTCCTTTTGGACAAATCATTGAGCTTCATTAACCCTGAAAAAGAAACAAGGCAATGCACTTTCAGAAAATTTCTATTGAACCAAGAACCTTCCGAAAACTTGATTAAAATCTGAAGTGATAGAAGATTAATCATTTTTTACCACACCACGCATCCACATAAACCTCTGTGCCGAGAATGAGAAATCAATTCATGAAAATCAAAGGAAAAGTCAAGTAATTTTCACATGAGCTCAGACATGAATAGAAGAGAAGGATTCCTGAATGACGTGTTGCCAGAGATGCAAGTTCACTCATAATCAGGGTAAGTGTAAATGGACAAACAATGTTATCATGACTGAAGACGAAGAACAAATGAAAGTTACATAGACATAGAGTAATGATTAACAATCATCATAAGCAAAAAGGGATCAAATATAAATCATACAAAAGAGGCAAAAAAAACTGCATATGTAAATATAGCAATTTAGCTTGCAGTTTTAAAGTTCTAAACTATACTTTGATGTTACACCATGAGAAAACGAATGCTGCAGGAGTGCTTCAATAATCATAATAAATATTAGTTAATGAAGAGTCATTAACAGAATGGAAATGAACAAATGTCTGGAGTAATAAAGGAAATAGAAGAGATGAGCATTTTCCAACGAAGAAACTTGAAAGTTTCCAAACTGCTTACACACAATTTGTTCTCTATGCATACAACTTAGTACAATTTGGTTACAAAGACAGTGCCTTTCCAAGTGTGCTGTTAAGGTTTAAAAAGAAAAGGGAGAAAAAAAAAAGAATTTTTTGTTATGAGAGAGAATTTTGCTCAAAACAGAATACAGAAATAAAGTTAATTCATTTTATCAAAAAAAGAAGTTTAAAGATTTTTTCAAGAAAGAAGATGCAAATATTACTTTGATGTGAAACAGAACCAAATGAAAAACAAAATAAACCAATAAAAACGGATAAAACTGGGAAAATAAAAATATAAGAAAGAAGCATTCTGACCTGCCTTAATTTAACAGGGGTAGTATCCATGGCCACTGAATTTAAATGGAACTCCAAAGTCATGAAGTCCTTTCAGTGTCCGAACTAAATGGGGATTTTCCTACTGAAAGCAATTTTGCAAGTATACCGAAGAATGCCAATACCTCCCCCATATAAATTATTCGTCCCACAGATTAAAAACTGCAGATGAATAAGGTATTAGAAGCTCATATATCTTTCTTATTCCCTAAGTTCTGGTCTGTCCATACATAAAATCTCCATAAATTATCACCTCGATCAAAAGGCCAACGAAGAAATGAAGATTTACTTCTGCATAAAATTTGAGCATATAAAGTATTTCAAGCCTCAAACTAGGAAGTGATAGTAAATACGGCATCCTAATAGAACAGAATAACCAAAAAAACCCACGACATCGTTTTCAAATATTCAATCATTATATACTCAATAACAAACAAGGAAAATTCCCACTAAATAGTCACGCTCATAATCATACAAGCAGAAATACAGAATCACTTTTTGAAAAATTTAAAAAAAAAAAAAAAAATTAGTCGCAAGAACTAGAACAGCAGATCAACAAAAACTGGGTAGAAAATTCCCAAATTAAAAATATCAAGTCCTTGTTATTCGTTAAATTGATTGCTTGCCTCCTCATAATACTGAAGGTACCAAATAACCAGATCGACAACCACTGTTTTCTTCCAAAAAAAAAAAATCAATAGCCTGACTAAATATCAACAAAAGAAAACGAGAACAACTTCCACACCCAAATCTGGCATATTATTCACTAAGAACGAAACTAAGTAAAAAACTAACAACCCAAGTCCAGCTGACAACCTAAAGAACAACCGAACCCAAAGCCATACCTCTGAAGTTTGAAAACAGTCACAACTACCACAGAGAACGGAGGCAGTAGCAAAAGAAGAACTGAAGACCAGATGAAACCAGCAAGGTCAGTGAAATTACAACAAGAAAAGGAAAGAACACAGCAACAACATCATAGTGACATCAAACAAACAATTCAAATAATTGAAAGAAAAAAGAAGTCAGAATAAGCAACAATCAGCTTACGGAAACACAAACGGAAACAGAATTATAAGGCGAAAGAGAGAAATCGGAAGATATACCGTGTCTACTATATATAACGAGAATTCTCAAATAGCCAACCGGATCTAGCAGCAAGGAAGAGCAGGAGAAGAAGGGAAGAAAGGAGAAGAATATAACTCCAATACGAGACCAGAACAAAATGAGAACTAGGGGCGGCTCTGTATATTTATTTCGATTTTCATTTTTTGTTTTAAAATAAAATTATAATTTTTAACCATTTAATGCCTGCGAAGCAGAAAAAAATCAATGGGTGGAGTGAAATACCGAAAATGGGCACGACAGTCAGAACGAACAAGTTTCACATGCTCGCTTTCTCCTGGGCAGATGGTAGGCCCTTCTGAGGAAAAGGAAATTCATGAAATCTCATAAGTACCCTTGATCAGAAAGGTATGTGTGGACTGGGGGAAGGGTGGGTTCGTCTTTTCATGATTCTTCCGTTTTTCACTAGTGGGCATGACGGAAAGATTTTAGTGGCGAAGGCAGAAGTTGTCGTGGCGCCCTCGTGTCACCCACGTTAAAGTACAAAAGTGGGAGAGCAAAATAAGCTGCGGCAATTGAATTAAAACATATTATTCTGGACCGTTAATTCTGATTATTATATAAGTCAATGATTCGAAACACAAGAATCAGCGGGTGTTGTAAATTTAAAGCGTTGATGTTACTGTAGAAGATTTTAAGCGCTACAGGAACTGGCTAGGCGATCTGATAGATACATGGTGACGTAATCATCAGCGTCGACTTCCTTTTGCGACACCAGGCACCAAAGAATTTATAAAAGGTAAGCTAAACACTTGAACAATTAAAAAAACTATAACTTTATAAAAATTAATATATATATATGTATGTATATCATATTTTAACTTAAAATTTTAAAAATCCAAATATAAAGTTGGTAAATTTTCGTATTACATAATCCATATAATTTTGAAATTTGAATGATAAATAGTCAAATATACATGAACTTAAAATGTCAAAAAACAATAAAAAAAATACATTAGTATTGATACTTACGTCATTTCTTAATATAAAAGCTAATTAACCTTTTTAATGAGATTTAAGAACTAAAATAGAATAATTTAAACTATTTATATTTTTTTAACTTCCTTTAGTAAAACTTAAAAAATTAAGTACACTATTTTAAGATATTTATAATTATTATTATTTTTAAATTAAATTGTATGATTTATAAATTAATATACAATGTAATGATTCCAATAAATATGAATTAGATTTTTTTTTACCAAATATGAATTAGATTAAAATTTGGTGAAAGACAAATTTAGATGTCTCGAAAGTAACGGCCACAAAATTCATTAAAAAAAATAAATATAAAAAAATGATGGAGCTAAGTGTGGTCTCACCTTTATAAGCTCTCAATCGTACAAGTTCTATTTTTTTTATTTTCCTTTTAAAAAGAGGTGCTGGATTATGAGATAATTAATAATTACTTAATTAGAAAGAGTACCCGACAGGTTTAATTTTTTTTTATTGTATTAGCAACAGAGTACATTAGTAGCACACTCCCAAGTAATAACAAGAATCCATGTGTTGGATTCTTCATGTGAAGCAACCTTAGGGACAGATGCGTTTCCGGTGGTTCGGGCTTGTTTGGGAAGTAACAAAACCTAGGTTTCAAACATTGGTTCAACAGAATCCGAGGTTAGTATGTGAGAGAATTTTATCTCGACTTGCGTGAAAGTGATTTTGGGAAGTGTTTCCCAAACAAGCTCGAACAAGTTGCCGCCAGATCCCAAGTTCTCTACACCTCATTGTTACTACTTGCAATTTTTAATAGTCTTTAATATAAAAATTAATTAATTTTTATTAAAAATATCAAGTAAACTAAATACACTAATTAAAAATATTTGTTTGTGTAAATAATTAATTTATATATTAGTTTATAACTCAAACAGACTATATTAGAGAAAAACGGTAAATATAAATACCTTTAAGTAATACATTTAGCTTCTCAATAAAAATCAACTAATTCTTATATTAAGGATGGAGATAGTATAAGATTCAGTTGACTTTATTTAGAGAAATTAAAGAAGTTAATTAATTTCTATATTTATCATTTTTAAAGTAATTTATTTAACTTGTAAACTTATATAATCTAACGATACAAATATGTATTTTATTATATATGAACTTATAATTAAGTAATTTTTTAAAAAAAAAAATTAATTCCCTTAAAAGGTCAATTGACTTTTATATTAAGAACTGAAGGTAATATTATTATTAAGCTTTTTTTTCGTTTAATACAATATAAACTCATGCATGAACACAAACGTTGGGAGATACAATTTGTGATCTTACTTAATTAAATTGGTTAAAATTATTAGTTAAATAGGTTCTATAAACATAGGGTCTTACTATTGTGATTAGTGTAAAAGCATGTATAATCCCCATCAATGTAAAAAGAGAAGTTAACATGAGACTCTCACTAGAGAAAAACTGATGTGGGCCTTCGTTAATAAATTCTTAAGAGTTTAAGTTCTAGTAATCTCCCTTAGATAGATCAACCTCTTGTAAACAATCATTTATAATTAATGAAATTCTTCTTGATTTGCTTAACACAAACACGGTGGATGAAGTTGCTGCTAGGGCAAATCTATGTCAATAACTTTCTCATGCGTTTGCATTAAACACGTTTCAAGTTCTAAAATGCAATTCTTTTATGGGAAGTTTTGGTTAAATACAATGGATATTCGTTGGCCTCTAGTTATGTTTGACCAACATTAATTATTTGTTTATCAATTTTTACAAAGAGTTAAAAGATAATTTTGACTCAAAAGTTTTCCGGAATGGGTAATTGGAATCATGAACTTTCAATTGGTATAATATAATTGGGTTAAAATGTTTAAATCAGAGGAATTAAATAAGGTCCTGTTTGTGATGACATTAGAGAAGTACGTTCACACAATATAAAACAAAAATCTTATAAGATACTTATCTCGTCCGTAAAATCACATTAGAAAAGTAGATTTCACCGCTAATCCAGATTGGCACAATCAACGTTTATAATTGATTGGCATTCCCACATCTGGCAAGTGACTTTGCCCATTGTGGTCAAAACACAAAATCAACTCTATCCATGAGTTTTTTAGATTAATGATAAAAACAATTTTTCCAATGTGAGTTACGATTTACGAAATGAACATGCTAAGAAGAGTTTTATTTTGAATTACATAAACATGCTTTGGTAATACTTGCCCTTAGTTTGCCTTGTGAGGAAGAATATCTAGCTTTATATTTAAGCCATTTGCATAGGACTATACCTTTTTCTTGATGAGAATTTCTTTTAGGCGTCTCTTTGAAGGGCAAGGTTTACTTATAGTCAACCAACGGCATTCAATCATCATTCAATCACAAACACTTATGTTGGCTTTGGGTTATTATGAATTGTTCAACATTCGTCTGATGTGAATGTTAAT
>QFDD01003047.1:0-17165 GCA_006871305.1 Vachellia collinsii | reverse complement strand
GAAGAGGTTTGATTCATGGCCTGCAAGATCTGTGATCTATGTCTGCCTTGGAAGCTTAAACCGAGTGACACCAGGGCAACTAATGGAGCTAGGTTTGGGACTGGAAGCTGCAAAGAGACCATTCATTTGGGTGCTGAGAGGAGCATACAAGCTAGAGAGACGAAATGGGAAAGCAACTGAAGGAAGATGGATTAGAGGAAAGAGTGAAAGCAAGAGGACTGATAATAAGAGGTTGGGTTCCTCAAGTTCTGATACTGTCACACAAAGCAATAGGATCATTCATAACACATTGTGGATGGAACTCAACACTTGAAGGGATATGCAGAGGAGTGCCATTAATAACCTTTCCTCTATTTGCAGAACAGTTTTATAATGAGAGGGTGGTTGTGCAGTTGTTGGAGATAGGAGTGAGCGTGGGAGCTGAGAATACTGTCCATTTTGGGGAAGAAGACAAGTATGAGGTTCAAGTGAAGAGGGATAAAGTGAAGGAGGCAATAGAGAGTAATGTGTGAAGAAGATGAAGAGAGTGAAAGAATAAGAGAAAGAGCAAGAAAATATGCAGGGAAAGCAAAGATAGCAATGGAGGAAGGTGGATCTTCTTACCTTAACTTGTCATTGTTGATGGAAGACATATATAACACAACAGGCACTACAAAAGAAAGGGTGATTTGTAGTGGTTATTTTGTAGCCGTTCGATAAACCGCTACAACATTCTTGATTTGTAGCGGTTATAACATAATTTGCCGCGAAAACTAAGCATCAGCGAGGTTGACAAATTAGTAGCAGTTTTAAACTGCTACAAATTTGACGTGAATGACCCACTAAAATTGTAGCGGAAATTTGGAAAAAAGCCAGGCAAAATACGAAGGGCCACCACTTTGTAGCGGTTCTGTTAACCGCTACAAAACAATCCAATGCAAAATTGAAAGGTCACGAAATTCCCTCCAATTTCGCCATGGTTTTTGTAGAACCGCTACTAAGCTACATGTTTTTTGAGACGTGTAAGGATTTTGCAGCGGTTTGAACATCGATTTTAGCAAAACCGCTGCTAAGTTGTAGCAGTTTTATACAAACCACTGCTAATTCCTCATCCTATATATTCAACATTTCATTTTCGCAAAAAGGTCACAACGAAAGAGTTCCAAAAAGCTAGAGAGGTAGAGATCAAAATATTTTTAAATTATTTTTATTTACATTTTCTGTAATTTTTTTCGTTTGATTTTTAACTTTTTAATATTTATATTTTTTGATTGTTTTTATATTATATTTTAATGTTTTTTTCATTTTTAATATATTTTAATCTATTTATTTAATTTATTATTTTTATTTTATTTAAATTAAGCTTTTAATTTATATTTTGTTTTTTATTTTTTTAATTTATTTTTTATGTTTTAATTTTTTTACTTTATTTTAATTTTTTTTATTTTATTATAGATGTCCAATCTCGATCTTATACGTAGACCCGGTAAAGAGCCTATGATCCCTCATGTGCTGCTGATCAGGAGTTTCCGAATGCTGGCGGCGCTGAGGCCAATCCTGACCATACATATCTCAACTTTGAGGATTTTGAGCTTGGAGATATCTCAGTCGAGGTGGCTAAGAACTTTGAGGATAAGGATATCGTCAGGGAAGAGGGATTCCCATGGCCTTCTGCTTCACGGTCCACTAGCTTTGAAATGGACATTCAGGGTGAGTAGTTTAAATTTATATTTTTTATTCAAATTGATGAATTAATTTATTTTATAATGTTAATGATGGAATAGAATATGCAAATCTGATAGGGCGGTTGCAGAAGAGGAAACTGACATTGAGAGATGTTTCTCTGCTTGATGCTAGCCATCGAATAGTGGTGACATAGAATGAGTTGACACGGCAACCGATCAGGAAGGTCGGTCAGCTGTACCACCGCTACCTATCTTAGCAAGGAGGGAACTACGGCCAATTTGACATCAACGCCAAGACATGGAAGATGGTGAGGAAAGAAGATAAGGATTGGGTTTGGGAGAATAAAGTGAAGGTAATATTTTAATATATTTATTTAAATTAAGTTATTCTTTTATTGTGAAATACTGATTAACTTTGATCTGTTAATTCTTGCAGTCTAAATTTACTGTGCAGGATGCGTACAAGGACTTTTCCATCTCAAAGATGGGAGAGGGGTGCAAGAACAGGCAAAATTGCATGTACCACTCGAAGAACCGGGATGGCACACAGACTACTCAGGAGGTGGCAACAGATGTGCCCGACTCGGTCCAACCCAAAAGCTGGGCAAGATTTATCTGATGGAAAAGGTTACCGGGCTGTATGGCTATCTCCAGGTGAGCTGCGCACGCTAGACAATCCACCATACTGCAGGATCAAAGCCATTCTCATGCACTTATACTGAGATGGTAAATATGAAATTAATTTATGTTACTTGTTTTTTAGTTGTTATCTAAATTGTTCATTCTGTTTATTTAGGATGACGCAGCGAGGAGGGAGTGTCGGAGGGTCACATACGGGGATATGTATGTGGCCATCGACAGTCACAATGACGAGACTCCATTATCTGAGGAGACTGAGCAGATTATTGTTAGTGTAAAATATTTGTTAATTATTTTTAGTATTTTGTATAAGTGTTCATTAATATCTTTTCTCTATTTCAAGAGCGTAATTAGCGAACTGACACTGAGCTCAAGAAGTCCTAGGAATCAGCTTTAGACCCCATTACCTCACTGAAGACGGTGATGGAAGGATATGATCGACACCCCGGGCGACTTTTAGGCTTCGGATTTGAGGTGACAAGGACCAGAGTCTTCGGGAGTAGTAGATATGAAGATGAGACTTCATCTTCTGCTGCGTCCTAGGCGACCACATTGAGACCTAGGAGGCATAGTGATTCCGATGTGGACCAAGAGTTTCTGTGCGCTGAGCTTAGAGAGGAGGTCCTTTAGCCGGTCGAGGCTCGAGTGGATGCCCAAGTGCAGGCACAAGTGCAAGCCCATGTGTAGAAGGAAGCGTAGATGCAGGTGCAATCCTAGGCGCAGATGGAGATGTGGAGGTAGGTTGCTAATTCCAGGCTTCAGATTGCATTTCAACAAGTTCAACCTGGTGTTACTCTTCCACAACTCCCGCCGATGGTCATGCCAAACATTTTCATGTCACCACCAGCTCAGCCTGATCCCCAGCGACCTAAGACAGACGATCATCCAGAGGGTCAGGATGACCCACCGCCCCCCAACTGGATTGTTGATTTTTTTTTTTGTAATTCATTTTTACATATTATATTTACTTGAACACTGATTAGATTTTTATTAATTTTAAAATTGTTATTAGTTAAATTTAAAATTAGTAACATTATATAATATTAATTGATAATATTTATTGAAATTTGTAGTGGTTTGGGCAGCGGTTTAAAACCGCTGCTAAAGAATGACTATTGGAAACTTTTAATATAAGGCTAATTTACCCCAAAAACTCCTACTTTCTCATTTTCTTCTCTGTTTACACTTCTTATATCAATGTTATTGCACCCTTTTAATTGTATGCAATGGATAAGTCATGGATCAAGCTTCCTCATACATCCCCTCAATATTTGGTCAGGTTGAATAATTTTCTAGATTTTGCTGACAGAAATAACAAGGTTAACGGTAAGATTTCTTGTCCTTATCCTAAATGTAATGTCAAAAAGTGACATGTTAAAGATATTGTTAGGGAGCACTTAATAGTTAATCCATTCCCTCAAAGTTGTAAGTACTGGGTATATCATGGAGAAAATGATAATGTAGTGAGAAAATCTAGTCCTGGAATCTCACAAATAGGAGTGCAAGAATATCTTGGTGGGGATCCCATAAATGATGCACTTTCTGATGCATTTGGAGTTCATGACAATATAATCCTAGATGAAGTGCAAGGTCTAGAACCTCAGTACATGAGGAATAAGGAAGCTCATGGTGTTTTTGAACTTATGGCTGAAGCTGACAAGGTGTGTGAAGTACTCAAAATTATCTTTTTTAATTCAATTATACCACATTAAGTGTTTATATGGTATATCTGATAAGGGAATGTCGATGATATTATAACTGTTAATCGATGCATTCCCAGATGCAGCGATTCCTACTTTTTTTATGATGCGAAGGAAATAACAAACAAAATGTGTTTGAATTATGAAAAAAATCTATGCATGCCCAAATGATTGCATGCTTTATTGGGGAAAGAATGCGACCAAATAAATTTGCAAGTGATGTAACACTTCAAAATACAAGCCGGAAGGAAAGGAGAGGAAGAAAACGAAGAAGCCTGTGAAGATTTTGAGATATTTTTCTTTGAAGTCAAGACTGCAACGATTGTATTTCTCGTCCAAAATGGCAGAGCACAAAAAATGGCATGCCATTGAAACGAATCCGAATGGCAAGCTAAGACATCCGTGAGATTTTGAGGGATGGAAACAGTTTGACAAAGAATTTACAGATTTTGCGGAGGATCTATGAAACATATGTCTTGCTCTTGCAACTAATGGATTCAATCCATTCAGTAACCTTAGCACCAGTTACAGTATTTGGCCGGTGGTGTTACTTCCTTACAACTTACCTCCATGGATGTATATGAAGCAGAACCCATTCATTTTGTCTATGGTCATCCCTGGAAAGAAAGCACCGGGCAATGATATTGATGTCTACCTCCAACCTCTGATAAAAGAGTTGGTCAAATTATGGGTTGATGGGATTGAGACATACGATGCATATGAGAAGTTACTATTCAACTGCGTGCAGCTTTGATGTGGATGATAAGTGACTTCCCGGGCCTTGGAACGTTATCTGGGTGGAACGTGCACACTGGACTTGCTTGTTCCTTATGTAACTTTGACACAGAGTCACTGCACCTTCCATACAGTCGGAAGTGGTACTTCATGAGTCATCGTCGATTCCTTGATCGGAAGCACAAGTTCAGATTATAAAGGAATTGTTTCAATGGAAAACAAGAAAGAAGAGGACCTCGTATCATTTTAAGTGGTTCCAATATTCTTAGTCAGCTAGATGATGTTTATATTGAGTTTGGGAAGAAGGATGATGCAGATCAAGCTGAGAGAAAATCTCGTAGCACTTCAAAAGTTGATGCAGTTTAACAATGGCCCAAGAGGAGTATATTTTTCACTCTGCCTTATTGAAAGTTCAATATGCTACGCCACATTCTTGATGTGATGCACATCGAAAAGAATGTGTGTGATAATATTATTTACAATTTGCTGAACGAATCTAGGAAGTCCAAAGATCATCTTCGAGCTAGGAAAGATTTACAGTCCATGGGAATTCATCAAGATACTTCGCTAGACAACAATGACAGGTTTCAACCAGCAAAATTTACCTTAACGAAGCCGAACAAAGATATATTCCTCTCGACGTTGAAGAAAATTAAGGTTCCTGATGGAATTCAAGCACCATATCAAGGTGCATAGATTTACAGTCTTGAAGGGTAGCCGAATTAAAGAGCTATGACTCGCACGTCATTATGCAATAGTTACTACCATTGGCACTCAAAAATACGCTACCTCTAGATGTGTCGATAGTGTTGGTGCAGCTCTGTTCATTCTTTAAAAAGTTGTGAGCAAAGGTTCTTATCCCTAATGAGTTGGATCAACTGCAAAAGCATATCGTTATCACATTATGCCATTTGGAAATAATCTTCCCTCCTTCGTTTTTCATTGTCATGGTGCATCTCACCGTTCACCTTGTTGAAGAGGCAAAACTCGGTGGCTTAGTTCAATATCATTAGATGTATCCCATTGAAAGGTATTCATGCTAAAAATTGTTCGCACGCATTATTTACACACACATCGATAGATCACTACTAATTACCACTTTGTCTTCATATTATTAACTTATTACAGGTTCTTAGGGAAGTTGAAGTCATATGTGAGAAATAAGGCATGGCCAGAGGGTTCAATAGCAGAATGTTATATAGGAAATGAGGTCCTCAACTTCTACTTACAGTACTTTGATGACATCGAGACATCTTTCAACCGTCATCCTCTTGTTTATAATTGTCCTGATGATGTTGGTCCGTCATCATCAACTAGTTTGTTCCTTCCTATTGGGAGACCGGTTGGAGGACATCAATACTTCAACCTCACTTCTAATGAGATGCTGCAAGCACATAGACATGTCCTAATCAACTACAGTCAAGTTGATCCTTTCATTCAGTGAGTATCAACACTAATTTGTAATTTTATAAATTCAAATTATATATCCACTTATATCATGCTTAATCATAATAGAGAGTTCCGAAGTTATGTCAAGAGTTAACTACGTATCCGGATACAAACATCCATTGAGGTTGATAGAAGAGTGCATAGAGAATTTCCTGGTTGGTTTGCATGCCGAATACGCAATGACGACAACTCCTACCCAGTTGATTTAACATGCCTTATAATGGGCCCCCTCTAGTATGCGAAACGGTTTACTGCATAAAATGTTAACAGGTTTAAGTTCTACACAGTTTCACGCGACCAAGTCTCTCTCACCCAGAATTATGGAGTTTTTGGCATTTTTAGTACAAGAAGTTGGTTGATATACAACCTCACTTCTAATGCAAGCAACAGTGACGAAGACATACATATAAGTGGTATCCCTTACTATGGGAAATTAGTTGATATAATCAAACTGAATTGGGCACTTTACCGTCACATTATTTAAGTGCTCCTGGGCAAATACGACAACTCCTCATGGATTCACTCTGATGAATTGGGAATCACATCTATGAATTTTTCTAGACTGATTCACACAGGTAAATCTCCAGACAATGAGTTGTACAGTCTAGCATTAGAGGCATAATAGGTTTATTATGTGGAGGATGAGAAGCATAAAGACTAGAGTATAGTCGTTTATCTTAAGCCAAGAGATCTTTATGACATGGGTGATAGCGATGAAAATATTATCTATGTGCCATTTCATCCTACTGCTTTTGAAAACTTCTTCCCTGAAGGAGGTGAAGATTTACCCTTTGTCAGGGAAGACGACGCCTAATAAATAATTTAGGTTAGTAATATATGTGTGTGTGCGCGCGCACACGCGCAATTTGTTTCAAGTATTTTATTTTTTATTTTTTTCAACAGAGTGTGTTAGTAGCAATTTTGAACCGTTACAAAAACTTTTTAAACTGCTACTAATAATCGTAGTATAAACCGCTACTAACTAAATCGCTGCAAAAAGAACCGTTGCAAAAAACAGTGACCCAAATCGCTGCTAATTCCTGCCAGACATCCTATAAATATCTTTTTCATCCCCATTTCGTTTCCTACTCTTCTTTCTTTTCCCTCACTCGTTCTGGCTTCCTCCTCTACTCATCTCTTTTAAATATATCTAAAGTTGGACTCATGAAAAGCTTCTGACAATAACACTTGTTATAGGTATTGTTCTTAACAATTTATCTTCATTTTGTATTTATTTAATATTAATTATCCTTTTTTTATGCAATTTTTCTTTATTTAATTTATTAATATTCTTTTTTATATAAGAATCTTTTATTCTTTTTTTCTTTCAGGTTTTTATATCATTACAGTAAACAATATATGTTATTTAATGAATACTATTTAATTTTAATTAATTATTCATTTATAATAAACAACTTTCTATAATTATAATTAATTGTTTTATAATTAAAAAATTATTATGAGTAAAGTATTAAATTTTTAAAAAAAATTTGTAAACTTTAGTAACGGTTTTATAGCCGTTACAAATGTCCTCATGATAGAAATATGGCTGGATATTTTAATTTTCGTGGAATACATTTGTAGCGGTTTTAACCGCTGCAAAATATTGACAGGAATTTTCAAAATTTTAATATTTGGCATCAAATCTATTTTCATTTCAAAATTAGTAGCGGTTATACAACCATTACTATTTTTTTTTTCTGATATTTCATTTTGCAGTGGTTTTGTTTAACGCTACAATATTTTCTCCTCTTTTTCGGTAATTAAATATTAGTAGTGGTTTTATTTCCGCTACAAATGTTGCACCATTCCCATTTGTAGTGGTTATTAAACGCTGCAAACTAGTAGCAGTTTTACTTGTGTGTGCATCGATTCATTAAAATCACTACTAAACCTATTGTCACGGTAATTTTTGCAGCGGTTTGGTAAACCGCTCCAATTACACCTACAGTGGTTAAAAACTGCTACAAATGCATAAAATAATCGCTACAAAATCAACTTTTTTTTTTGTAGGGAGGTCATAATATAGGGTTGCAGATGATTATGATAGCGAAGCTCAGAAACTGAAATCAAAGGCATAATGGGCCGGGCCCCCGGGGGGGTCCTATATATTAATTTGTAATGCAATTTGGGTGCATTCATGAAATAGAAAGCTTCTACCAATGGTTAGATACCCATATAATGACAAAGTATGGACCGCTTTTCTATGAAGCAAAAACTTTGAAAGGGCATGTTTGAATAGGATGGATTTTAACTCTATTTCCACCTGCTAAATTCTACACTGATTTCGGAATTGGTGTAAACAGCTTCTTTAAATTGGCGTGAAAAGTCATTTTTATATCAGTATCATGTAATATGTAGCATAGGGAGTTATAATGTTCTGGTTTGTTTAACAAGTCTCATCATTATATTCTATTGAAGTAAATGTGCTTAGCAAGTTTTGCTGGAACCATTTTCCTCCTAACAGTAGTACAAAAGGAAGAGATGATGGAGAACGTCATACACAATGCTTCTTTACTTTCTTTTAGGTTAACTATGCCCCATCCATTCCAATGTTCAGGTGCAAGTTGGTTGATCTGCTAATTTCCTGTATGATATTTGTTCTATCAATATCATACATGTAAAACTAGCATAATTTCATAAATGCCTAACTTAATTAAATACTATTTACTTTATTCTGTAAATAATCAAAATAGTCAAGTATGCCATTGTGAACAATGTGATATTGAAAAAGGAAGATGTGTTACCATGCGATTGATTCATTACTATGGGACCCAGTGTAACATTTTTCTTTGGTCAAATCAATGTCATATCAGAAGAGCATTTTGCAAATTTTAATCCAAAATTGCTTTGAAGGACTTTGGTCCTTGGACAAATTTTTGGTTCTTTCAACTGCTTATGGGGTTCCAATATTAACTAAAGTGTTATTTCCCCCGTATGATTTAAATTTCTTTGGGCCTACTTCCATGATTTAATTGAAGAGTTGTACAATGATGGTAAAAAAAAAATTTGAAGAATTGTACAATTCTCGTTTGCAGGAAAACTATACCCCGCCATGTTACTATTGGACCACAGAGTCTTATCATGTTGGAACTTGCCCATTTGAAATTGAAATTAAAAAGAATACGTCTCCAATTATTTATTTTATAGTAGCAATGTTACAAAAAATTATTCAAGTCCTGGCAATACTTATATTTATAATGATTAAAACAAAAAATAATTTTATATAAAATATTTTAGATAAATGTTCAAAAATACTCTTTATATTTTTTAAAAAGTACTAATATCATTAAAAAAAGTTTAATGCAAAAATGTATATGAAATGTTTAAAATGGAGCAAAAATACCAGATCTATCAACTCGTTGCTTTATCGTATGTGGGTCCTACTTTGTGCCACGTGTAAACCATTTACGCCCTGCCTCTCACCCTGAATCAGAATCTTCCCAGCACAGCGAACATGATCAAGCCTAGCAGGGGAATGTGCGAAGTCGCAGACCCAGAGCTTATACTTGGACATGTTGAGATTGTCGGAGGCAGACGCCGGCCACAGGCCGATGGTGGTGACATGGTGTAGTGGCGCTGTTTGTCGAAGCTTTTTCCCTCACCTTCTTCCATCGTCACCTTCTTCCCTCAATGGAGAATTTGAATTCGACGACCCAAAGAGACGATGTTGCCAGCACCAATCATAAAAAAAAACGGTCATTTCCGATTTGAGCTACCTCATTCTAATCTTCCGAAGCCACAGATGCCCCTAGGGATAGCAAATCCTCCTTTAGCGCAAAAAAAAAAAAAAAAAAAGACAACACCATGAGTTTCTCTTCCGTCGACACGCCGACAATCGGAAAGTTCATCTGCTTACAATGGCAATCGGGAGAAGGATTTCATCGTTAATGGACGAGAATGATGAAAGGTCGAAGAACATAAATAATCGGAGAGTCATGTAATTCAATCATTCATGTCTCAAGGTAACTCGGCCACGAGCAGGCAATGAAAGGAAGAATAAGCCTCTTGTTTACCCGGAGAGAGAGAAAGAGAGAGCGTGAGTTGAGAGAGAGGACAGGTACTACAGAAGTGCTGGCGTTGTTCTTCAATGAGAAGTTGTTTGGGGGATTGGTAGCGCTGAATTCACTAAGGAACATTAGGGTTTTTGAGCAAAAGTTGTGGAAGGAGGTGATGGCGATGAAGTGTGGATGAACGGACGAACGAGTTGGTGGGATACCTCCACCACCACCACCACCACCACCTGACGAATCACGCGATGGCATATCGATCACTGGCCTTAGGCTCTAACAGCAGCGGCATTTGGCGGGGTACTGAAGGGAGTACAGTGGGGAGAAGAGAGAGACGGGAGGTAGAGTGAGTTAGAGGGGAGAGAGAGAGAGTTGCACCATCGAGAATTCGAAGGGTTGACACTTGGCATCAGAGGCTCACAAGTAAAAAAGAAATGGGCTCGAAGTGGTATTTTCACCCCCATTAAGAGAATTTACGTGCATCTTGGCATTCAAGATAAACGATATTTTTAAACTTTCACTCAAATATTTTTAATAATTTTTATAAGAAACTGATCATTTGATTCTTGTAATTTTGATTCAATTACAATCTAGTCACTTAATCTTAACTCAATAAATCTAATCTATATAGTTTTAGCTCAAATAGCTTATTATTGATTCGGTTGAAACTTATTAATCCCTAAATTTTAATTTGCTGCAACTCAATTTCTATATTTTTAATCATTTAACATGTGTATACACCATATTCTAGAAAATAAAAATATGAATAGTGAAGTTAATTTTTAAACTTAGGACTAATGTTTAAAATGATTAAATTTTATAGATTGAATTGTAAGAAGTCAAAATTAAAAGACTGAATTAGTTCCATTTGAATCCAAATCAAAATCATAAGGATCAAATTGCATTTAAATTTTTGGAATTAAGTTTTAATTGAGGCAAAACTAAATAATTAAGGACCAAATTATTAATTTTTCTTAGAATTAGAATTTCAGTAAGTGTATTAATTTACAATTAAAATTAGCTCTTTAATCCAACTTGTATGTATAGTTATAACTGTTATATTATTTCATTAATAGCTATAAAATTGAGGCAAAATTAATAAGGAAAAAATTATTTCAGTGCAAATAAGTGTTCGTTGTAATTACTAAACAAAATTAAATTAAATGGAACTTTTTTTTTGGGGGTCCATTTTGACCAAAAAAAAAAAAACTCAAATCTGTTATCTGTCACCTTTTGATCATGCATACAGAAATCCGAAGTGTTTTCAGAAAAACCAATAAAGCATATCCCCACGTATCTCCACACATGTTTCAATCCAAAGAGGAAAAAGGAGGAGGAAAACAGAACACGGTCAGTGGTCCATGCATTAAGGCATTATATACTCAAAGCCTTTTCTTTCCTTTTCTTTTTTTCCATGTAAATCAAATTATTACCAAATCATTTGGATTTGAGATGAAAGTTATTTGAAACTAATTAATGTTGAGCAAGGAGCGTTAAAAAGTACACTCTTAGAGGATTCGAATTTGTATTCTCTTTCTATGAAAATGATACCACTTAACATATCAACCAACAACTTAGATAATGAGAAGCTTATCGTGTGTAGTGTGTGGACGAGAGTCAAAACTCATTTTGAAGATGACATCGTACAAAGATATAAATGGCCAACCAGCTCGTGCATATCCTTTTCTATTACCAACCTGAACAACTTCTATAATGTTTACCGCCTCATCAACATCATCATCATTATCATCGGATTGAACTTGCCGATATATGTTTACCGCCTAAGACGACTCATCAAAGTGCTCTTTGTTTGTTCGGTTCCATATCGGCGTTTCTGACATATAACAACGTAAGGTCTTGCGTCATTATATTTCAGTACGGAGAGACAACCTCACATTAACCCTTCATGCCTTCATACCACACAACACAACACTACACAACTCGGTCTTTCATCTAAACATCGATCCTTATCTGACATGGAATCTTTGCTTTCCATGAAGCAGAAGCTCGACGAGCTTCACTTTGTTTTGATACCTTTAATGGCGCCAGGTCATCTTCTTCCCATGGTAGACATGGCTAGATTGTTGGCTCGCCGGCAAGACGTCGTGAAGGTGACGTTGGTCACCACACCCCTCAACGCCATGCGAGTCAAAGCCACCATTGAAAGAGAGAACCAGAGCTACCATTCAAGCTCACAGAAGAAGATCGAGCTTCGGCATTTTCAGTTCCCAAGTTCTGCTGATTCTGGTGTTCCTGAGGGATGTGAAAGCGTGGACGCTCTCACTTCCATGGACGTGAAGATGAAATTCTTTAATGCTCTCTGTAAGTTGCAGAATCCACTTGAAGAACTCTTTGAAACTCTTGTTAGTGGTCATCCTCCACCTCCCACCTGCATAATATCTGACAGATACGTTCCATCAGTAGCTTCTGTTGCGAGAAAGTTCAAAGTTCCAAGAATAATATTCGACGGAACTAATTGCTTCAACCTATTATGCAATCACAGCCTGTGGAGTTCGAAGGTCTATGAGAAAGTCTCTGATTCAGAAGCATTTGTTGTCCCAGGATTACCTCATAGGATTTTGTTCAAGAGACCTCAGCTTCCAGGAACATTCAACCTAAGAAAACGACAAGAGATTGGTGAGTTTCACAATGAGGTAAGGAAAGCTGAGAAGGAAGCTTATGGGGTGGTAGTGAATAGTTTTGAAGAGTTGGAATCTGAGTACGTGAAAGAGTATGAGAAAGTCACAAGGCAGAGGATTTGGTGTATTGGTCCAGTATCATTATGCAACAAGGACAAGTTGGACAAGGCCCAGAGAGGCGAGGTTATTACAGACTCAAACGAGAAACAAAGCCAACAATATTTGAAGTGGCTTGATTCATGGCCTACAAGGTCTGTGATCTATGTCTGCCTTGGAAGCTTAAACTTTGTACCACCAGAGCAACTAATGGAGCTAGGTTTGGGACTGGAAGCGACAAAGAGGCCATTCATTTTGGTGCTGAGAGATTCACACAAAAGAGATGAAATGGAGAAGCTGCTGAAGGAAAATGGATTAGAGGAGAGAGTGAAAGAAAGACGACTGATAATAAGAGGTTGGGTTCCTCAAGTTCTGATACTGTCACACAAAGCAATAGGGTCGTTCTTAACACATTGTGGCTGGAACTCAACACTTGAAGGGATATGTAGTGGAGTACCATTAATAACATTTCCATTAAGTGCAGAGCAGTTTTATAATGAGAAGGTGATTGTGCAGTTGTTGGAGATAGGTGTGAGAGTTGGAGTTGAGGGTGCTATAAATTTTGGGGAAGAAGATAAGTATGGGGTTCAGGTGAAGAGGGAGAAAGTGAAGGAGGCAATAGAGAAAGTGATGGGTGAAGAAGAAGATGAAGAGAGTGAGAGGATAAGAGAAAGAGCAAGGAATTATGCAGAGAAAGCAAAGAAGGCCACGGAGAAAGGTGGATCTTCTTGGCTTAACATGTCTCTTATGATTGAAGATATAACACAACATGTCATGGCCTTGAATTTGAATGTTGCTGCAGCTTCATATGATGATGAGAAGCCTCAACCAAGTCCAAATGCATAAAGTGTGTGAAAGATTTTTGTTGTTTTACTGTGTGTGTGTGTGTGTGTGTGTGTGTTTTGGTTCTTCTAGGAAGAAGCTAAGCGTGTGTGCATGTTTCAGTACTAGTTCTTATCATGGTTCATATTTTATTTTATTTTTCAGTTTTTTGTTAGATATAGAGAACATATATATCTCGAACGTCTGCCTTGTGATCTTGAACCCACTCAGAATCATTTTTCAGGATTCCCTTGACAAAGGTTTTAAGAAGATAATAAACATTGATCTCACTTTTGTAGCTTAAAAGGATTTTTAATTACAAGATAAGATATAACACGTTTATGATTGTAATACAATTGAAAAGTCTTATCATGATGTTTGCCAGAATCATACAATTTTTTAATTTACATAGTAATTATCATAGTTAAAATTAAATGTAACCTTTTATTTAGCATCGGTTCCGCCAAAAGATAAATAAACACTCAAATAATTAAATCTGATGGCTTTTTGTTACATGACAGAAATCGCAAGTGGTTTCGCAAAGCAGTCACAACCTATGCTTACGTTTCTTTACTCATGTTTCAATCAAAAGTGGGAAAAAAGGAGGGAGGGAGGGAGGGATTAGCAGATCACAGCCTGTGGTCCTTAATTATTGCATAATATTAAAAATCAACAATATATATATATATATATATATATATAACAGAGAAGCTAATTTTGAAATGGGACATCTTCGTACAGAGACATACATGGCCAACCAGCTCACGCATATCCTTTTGCAGAGCCATCAACTTCTCTCCCAACATCATGGGATCATATACAACTTACGATCACAGACTGTCAGAGTTGATCATGTTGATGAGATTGTATATATGCCTCAAATTTACATTGAGACTAGCTAGCTTTAAGAAATATTGTTTATTTTTTTAGAATATATATATATATAGTCACTTCATAGTATGGTATCAAAACCAACCCGGTTCAATTGGTACCAGGGAATTGGTTTCCCGGTCCGGTCAAGAGTTCTGGTTGGATTGATCAAGTTGATTTTTTTTTCCCAAGCAAAAACCGCATTGGATTGACTCTATAGTAATTCTTTATATTTCAGCTTTAATAACTTTATTTTGTTATAGTATGTGTAAATTACACATAATTGTTCTATTTACTTGTAGATTAATACCTCTTATATTTAAATAGTACTCTTTTCAAAGCTACATAGGCATTTTTTTTACATTTTAATTAAATATATTATTTTACTAGTCAGTAATAATGGATCTAACCCTGTGTTGATCCTAGTTTGAACTACTTACTACCTTCATTGATTCATTCACTGGTCTGATTGGATTTTGAATACTTTTACATTGAAGAAATAAAACTGATATATATAATGAAATTTTCACTCATCATTGCTGCTAGGGATTGTGTTCATCACCTTTGATGAACTCATCAAAACTTATCAGATGTGAATGATTTAGATCTCATTTGAACAATTCAAATTTTATTTTTATTTTTGTTCTTTTTTAAAAAAAATAACTATTTTAATAGTTAAAACATTTAAAATAAAGATAATCTCTCAACCATAATTTGTTTTAAAATGTTCTTCTCATTTTTTAAAAAAAAAAAAGTATGGACCCTCTAAATCAAATTTTGAAAGTTCAATGTGGACCCTCATTGCTAGTGAACTCTTCCTCCCTCAAGGATAAAAGTGCCACGTTTGATTTCGTCAATGTCATTATTTTTGGGTTCAAATTGGTTTTTTTTTTAAAGAAAAAAAACTTTTGGAGCAACTTACGTCCAAAACAAGATAAATAGTTGGTGCGGCCCATGGGCCGTGGGTCAAGAGGAATACTTACATACTCCCGGAGTGCCACGTCATCCATACTCTGTCCAATAAAAATGCTCAAAGTGTCATCTATTGTGATCCCATATCCCATAAATTTCTCCTAATTATTTTCATTTTTCCATAATCTATTACAGTAGATATTTATTATGAAAAAATAGGAATAATTAAGAGAAATTTATGGGATATGAGATCCATAATAGAGGACACTTGGAACATTCTCATTGGACAGAGCATGGATGATGTGGCACTCTGGGAGTATGTAAGTATTTCTCGTGGGTCAAATTCTAGTTTTAATGTGATTAGAAGAACATTTTGCAGATCAATAATTGTTAGATCTAATAAAAGGGATTAATCTTTCACAACATAATCAATTAAAATTTAAAGTCTCACTAAGAGATATACACACATTTAATATTCGATAGTATCTTAAACGTGATTTCCACCAATAGAAATACATATATTTAGGGGGAAAACAAGAGAAGAACATCTTTTATATGGCACATGCTCTTTTCTAATTTTGTTACTCCCTCTACCCTAAACATGGGAACTACTTAAGATGTTTATTTTAATCATAAATATAAAATCTTAATTCATAATTTGTCTTCCAAATATATGGTATTTTTTGCTAAATTATCCAGATTGAGTATGTATAGTAAGCAACTTTTATTAAGGGTTAGTTTCAATGTAACTAATAAGTAAATAATGCTTTTTTTGTGAAAATTTAATTAAGGTATTTTAATAAAACCAAAACACAGGTTTTTGCAAATAATTAACTTCAATATTTTTTTAAATTTTTGTAAGTTAATTATTTGACGTACATATTAAGGACATGGACTGTCAAAAAGCAAATTCAATAATTTATGAGATTCAATAGATTATTTGTTAAATGATTAAAAAGGAATAAAGTAAATACGAAAAGATTATAAAATCAATCAGTCAAATGTTAATAAAATATTAAATACCATTCATATGCCAAGAAAAAAACTGTACTGTACACTTGAATATATAATAATTAAAGTGTCATTAATGTATTGATTTCAATGCAATGAACAAACAACAAATCCGGTCCAAAAGAAGCACAAATACGTTGAACGAATAAAATGGCTTTCGGACACATACTTAAGAAATTTTTTCCAAATTCATCAGATAATCACACACACACACACACACACATCATCCTCTCTATAAATCAAAACCCACAAATCTCTCTCTGAAGCACCATGGAATCGCAGAAGCTTCATCATCACTTTGTTGTGATACCCTTAATGGTCCCAAGCCATCTTCTTCCCATGGCGGACATAGCCAAACTATTGGCTCGCCGGATTAATAACGTGAAGGTGACTTTAGCCACCACACCCCTCAACGCTGTTAGGATTCAGGCCACCATTGACAGAGAGATCCACCAGTCTGGTTCTTCTTCTTCATCCCTCCAAATTCAACTTTTTCAGTTCCCAAACGCTCAATCTGGTGTCCCTGTGGGATGTGAGAGCTTCGATTCCCTTCCTTCAACGGATCTTCTACCAAACTTTTACAAAGCTTTGTCTTTACTACAGAAACCGCTTGAAGAA
>QFDD01003046.1:0-22623 GCA_006871305.1 Vachellia collinsii | reverse complement strand
GTCCTTTGAGAGTAGGAAGGCAAAATTTGAGGAACTCAAGAAGGAGTTAGAAGATGAGGGTAACTGTATGATAGGATTGCATGGTCTTGGAGGAACTGGGAAATCCACAATGGCAATAGAAGTTGGTAAACATGTTGAGAACTCAAATCCCTTTGATAGAGTCATCTTCATTACTGTGTCTAACCTTGTGGATGAAAAGAGGATTCGACATGACGTTGCAAAGGAATTGGAATTGCAGTTAGAGGAAGAGAAACTATTGAGCCACGAGCAACAAATATGGATCAGGATTGCTCATGCCGGGAAGGTGCTCATAATACTTGATGATGTATGGGAAGAGCTCAATCTCAAAAACATAGGGATTCAACATGGCATACATAGCAAGGGCCGTTGTTGTGTTCTGCTAACCACACGTTCTTTTGATGTTTGTATGAGCATGAGATGCCAAAAGTTTCTTCAATTAGATATCTTGCCTATGGAAGATGCATTGAATCTCTTCTTATACCATACTATCGTAAGTGGGAATGATTGTCCTGACGATTTAAAGAAATTGGCACAAGAGGTTGTGAATGAATGCGGAAGATTGCCAGTGATGATCGTAGCAGTGGCAAAAGCATTTAAAAGCTGGCCTCCACAACAATGGCAGGAAGCTTTGATTGCATTGAAAAACCCCATTCCATTAAGGCATGGCATTGCTAATAAACATAAAAGAAAGATTTACAACTCTTTGAGATTTAGCTATGATTATCTAAAAGATGAAGAAGCCCAAGTTGTCTTCCTGCTGTGTTCTATCTTCCCGAAAGCTTATGAAATGCCTACAGAGCTTTTAAGTAGAGTTACTATAGGTCTGGGGCTATTTGGGGAAGGTGATCAATACCACATAGCAAGAAGTCATGCGCATGAGATTCAAAACAAACTCCTGAATTCTTCTTTATTGTTAAAGGCTGGTGAAGAATCTGTGAAGATGCATGATGTGATCCGGGAAATGGCATTGGAGAAGATAGATAATGAAAAGATTCAAGTGATCATGGATTCTAAGACAAAATTGAAGGAAGGTGTGAAATATTCATCTTGCATCATAAATGGCTTTCCCAATTGTTTTGAAGGTAGCGAACTCAAGGTTTTATTGGTATGGATAAATGCAAATGGTGCTTTGGATGTTCCAAATACAGTCTTTAGGTGGATAAAAAGTCTCAAAGTTTTGCTTTTGCATTCTAAAATTAGATTTGGTAGAACTTCATCTGTATCACTACCAAAATCAATAAAGTGCTTGAAACATATTCGAACATTAATTCTTACAAATTGGGAATTAGGTGACATATCTATATTGATGAGAAACCTACAAAAGCTTGAGTCTTTAGAATTGACAAACTGTTCAATTTTTGAATTACCGAATGGAATTAGTGAACTAGATAAATTGAGATTTCTATGCTTGATACATTGTTCGATTGAAAAGAACAATCCATTTGAAGTGATTGCAAGATGCTCGCAACTAAAAGAATTGTATTATGTTTCAAATGATGATCACCTTATACCTATTGATGCAGAGGTTCCGCAAATCACATCCCTTCCAAAATATCAAGTATACCATATAGATGGCAGTGAGTTCTCTGCCTTCGATTCTTCTCGGTTGGATACTTCAATAAAAAGATGTTTCAAGCCAGGCAAGTTACAAAGAACCTTCTCCAAAGAAATAATTAAGTCCTTGGCAGCAAGAGCAGAGATTCTGGAGTTAGAAGGAGATAATGAAATAGGATGGACCAATCTTATTCCTAGCATTGTTTCATTTGGAGATAGAGCTATGAAAGACTTAATCAAGCTTTGTTTGAAGCACTGGTCTGAGATAAAGTGTTTGATCAATACTGAGGATTTTCAACTAGAATCTGGAGTCACTATTTTCTCCAAGTTAAGCAAACTGCAACTTGTTGAAGTGGATGTGAGAGAAATATGTTGTGGTCGTTATCCTGATGGCTTTCTCAAGGAACTAGAGAAGCTGGAGTTAAAGAATTGTCAAAAGTTGGCAAGCACATTATTTAGGGAGCTTGAGTTGGGTAACCTTAAGTTCATAAAATTAAAGGATTGTTCAATGACGTGTCTTTTTCATCCATTCACTGCTCAAAGTCTAAGGCAGCTAGAGACATTGAAGATAGCTCATTGTTATGGGTTGAAATACATCATAAGGGATGATGAATCATCTGCAGAGGAGAAAGTTGATGATAACGATCACAATCCAAGGATTCAAGGCTCAATGTTTCCAAAATTGAAACGCCTTAGCATTACATGGTGTGGAGAATTGGAATTCATAATGCCGATTTGTTTTTGTGAAGACTTTCCTCTGCTAGAAAGTGTCAAAATTTCTTATTGTCACATGCTAACATATATGTTTGGGAAATATCCAGAAGATCAGGGAGGGTTGCATCAAATGCAAAAAGAAATCATACTCCCTTCCTTGAAAGTAATGTATTTGGATAGTGTTCCATTATTTGTCAACATACATCCAGAGTGTTATCTGCCACAAAAATCAGCAGTAAACACAAGTGAGAGGTCGAAGGAAAATGACAAGACTCCAACTCACAATGTCTCCTTGGGTCCTTTCTGTTGTTTTTTGCCAAAATCAAAGAATGCATATAAAGATGAGTCATTTACTTTCAAGGCAACTCAGCCGGACCACATTGCCTCTCAGGTACCTATATATGTTCCTCCCCAGCCTTCTTGTTGACTTTTATGAGGAAACAAACCCCTTAAAGCTTATTGTCTTCTTTCAAAAGATTCTTTTTTTACTTTAGGCTCTATAGAGTTCTCTTTCCAAATATATATATAAAAAAAATGGTTCCTTGTTAGTACTAACACTAAAAATTCTATGTTTTGCATAAGGAAACGAGCCCCTTGAAAGCTCATTGTTGTTCTCCTCCGTCATGCTTTCACATGCATTTTCCCATGGGACTACCTCTCTGAGGAGGCAAACAAAAAAGATTACAATTTAGTATACACATTTTTAACTTGTTGAAGATGAATTCATGTATATACTTGTTTGGGATCTATGCAGGAGAAATACGTTCGCAATATAGCACATGGAATTTTTACACCACCGTTATACCCATGCAATTTGAGAGAGATGAATATTGAAAACATTTCATTCTTAAGGTCACTATTTTCAGTATCCATTGCTTCCTCAATGTTGGCATTGGAAAAATTATGCATTTATCACTGTGAAAAATTGGAGCATGTAGTAAAAGAGGAGGTAGATGGTGATGATCATATGAATGCCATCTCTGTCTTCCCCAACTTAAGCTCCATTGAAATCAATCATTGTGACGAGTTGGAATTTGTATTTCCAGCTTCTTGCTCTACAAACTTTGTGCACTTAGAATCTGTGCTTATCAAGAAGGCTACACAATTGAAACATGTATTTGGAAGATCTTGCGGTGATGATAACTCACCTCACCAGAATCAGAAAACAGAGATTCATGTCCCAGCTCTCAACAAACTAAGCCTTACAGAGGTACCGAACATGGTGAGTATGTGCACTGAAAACTATTACGTCAAAGCATCATCTCTGAAAAGCATCACTTTGGGTGATTGTCCACAACTTCCTGTAAACTCTTTCATAGATTTAACAGTTGAAGGGCATAAAAGAGAAGGGAAAGTCTCAAGGCAAAAGGTAATTGATTGTTTCTCTACTAGTTAGTTTATGATTGATTGATGCGTGCCCGCGCGCACACATATATTTCGTTGTTCTTGGTAGTAATATATATATGTGTGTGTGTGTGTGTGTATTATGGTACAGCTACTTGGGATGCATTTGTGCAATTTGAAACATCTTGGCTTGGAATACTTGGACATGGAAACAATTTATGATCTTGAAAGACTTGGAACTGAAAGTCCTGTGTATTCAAGCTTGGAAACCCTGAGGATGCGCCGCTTGGATGAGTTAAGAAACCTATGTGTGGGACCAAAATATCTTCAAGTGAACTTTCAAAATCTTTTCAAGCTAATAATCCATAGATGTCACGCATTGAAATTTATCTTGTCTACATCCATGTCAAGAAGCCTGCCATATTTGAAACTCCTAGAGGTAGCATCATGTGGAGAGCTAGAGCGCATGATTGAGGATGAGGATGAAGAATATTGCTTCCCAAATCTCCAAAGGATCATTGTGTCAAACTGCGAGACGTTGAAATGCCTATTCTCTAACTCCACAACATGTCGTAGCCTTCCACAACTCTCCATGTTGGTTATATTTGAAGCCCCAGAGCTGAAGCAAGTATTTGGAGCAACAAAAGAGTTGGACACCAAACATGTCTTCCCAAAGCTACTTGTGATAATCCTTGAAGATCTACCAGAACTTCACACTATCTGCCCTGCAATTGATTTCCAGACCGTGATATACCGTAAAGTAGAGGGTTGTCCCAACATCTCTTTAACTTCAATTGATTTTGAGTTCCTTGAAGGTGAGCATCTAAAATGTGTGTGTGCATGTGCGCATTAACTAACCATTATTTACAATTGCTACACACACACACTTTTGCTCTACGGTTCATCTCATGATAATATATATATATTTGGAATTGTTTTATTTGGTTAGCATATACGCAATGGTATCTAGCATCTGAGAGTAACAAGAGCAGCATGGATGAAGATGATATTTTTGAACAGCTTCTTGATGTAAGTCCCAAAATAATAAGAAATATTGGTTCCGGTCTTTAATACAAAAGCTACTTGACTTTTGTTAGAGAGATTAAGAAAGATAAATGCATGCACTACCTAAAAAGTATTTATTTTTATTATTTCTCCCTGAACTAATTTTCTTGATTCATAGATATAAAATCTAATTATATACATAAATAAAAAATTTTAAGCAGTGTATTTAAATTCCTTAATCTTGTTAATAAAAATCACCTCGATCTTATATTAAGGACCAGTTGTAGTATATCAAGTTGACTCTTAGAATCATTAAAATTCCCCCCTTCTTCCTATTTTAATCTGTTACATATTCTTTCACTTTGTCTTCTACAATTTACTATACATATTCATTAATCATTGGCTGCAATATATTTTAGCTTCTTTAATGTAGTCTGTTATTGTTCAGAGGGCAATAGAATTATCAGAGAAGGCTATCAAGAGAGATCGGCCAATAGTCAAACAAAACGATGGTTCATCAAATGTATGTATATATTAATTATAGTTTTCTATATTCTACCACAAATAAGAAGGCAACAATTTATATTTCTCTATCACTTATTGCCTTCTTGTTGCTTTCACATTTTGGGACAATATCAATAAATTAAATAAGGAACTTTTTTTTTTATTTCTTTATATGATCTACCATGTGCCATAGATTAAGGAAATAATAGAGGCAAGTGTTGAAGAAAGTCCAAAATCAGAGGTGGCAAATAAAGTTGATGAAGTCAAGGATTCAGAACAAACTAACAACCCTGCACCATTTGCTGCTCCTGCTCAAGTAAGATTGTCATATTTTACAGTACAAAACAAATGAATTAAATTTATGTAGAGTGAGAGAGGAATTCATTTTCATTCTAAAGATCCACAATCAAAATATATGTTGAGTGACTAATGTTAGACTTAAACAGATTGAAAACACATTATATAAATATCACCTGCCCTTGGTTATGAAAAATTTAATAAGCTAGTAAAGAATATTGCTGCTGAAGAAATGGTGCTAGAACTAACAGCAATCTAAACTACTTCTTTGCCTTATGCAACCAATTATAAAGGAAACAATAAAGCCAACTCCCCAAGAAGGTTCTTTATTAGATGAAGTTCTCAGAACAAATCAAATCATGAATTCAGAATCTAGCAAGCCATTGCCAACAGCATTTGTTGTTCCTTCAGAAAATGAGTATCCACATCATGTAAGAATATTCATTTTGTCTGATCCTACCTCTGTTTTTCTTATGAGACAGTCCTTTGTGAAATAGGTTGAATTTATGGTAAACGAAACTATTTTATGATGCCTTTTGGCATATTTATGTCTATTTAGGATAATTTGGTTCGAATTGAGGGCGAGGGCAAGAGAATCACACTTGATGAACAAGCACTACCAAAATCAGAACCTGATATGCATCCTGATTATCCACAAAAGGTTAATTAACAATCTACAGAAGACTATATTCTAATGCTTTACAATCACAAAAGCAAGAAACTGATGTGATTCGATGCTGTGCAGAATATGGAAGAAAGCGTGGGAGAAACATCAAATGAAATTGCAATGACCACTGAAACAAGCTCTCCATTAGTAAATAATTGCCTTTTCCCATTTACCCTCCTTTGGTTTTTGCACTACTAGTACTTTACTTCCTTTCTTCGACATTAATTTTTCTATTTTTCTGGTTTTAGATCTCTTCGATCTCTACTCCCGAGAAGCCTCAGATAACAACTTCAAGAACTGAAACGAAATCAGAAAGCTCACAATCAAACCTTTTGGATATTTATACTACTAAATCTTCACAGGTGTGTGTACAGTTTATTGCACTATTCTTTTTTTACTATAATGTTTTTCCTTTGAAACAATTAATATTAAATTTTTGTTGTTTCTGCTTAAAATGTCATATTTTCTTACTGGATTCTATTTGTAAGAATATTATCTGTCCATTCTTATTTAATTCAGGATGAAATTAAGGTCACTCAGGCAGAGATTTGCATGCCTTGTGTGTCTAAACAGCTTGAGGATGATGATCTAATGAGATTATTCCAAATAATGGAGAAAAGTGCAGACATGGAAGCTCACATGTTTTATGCTTCCATAATTACTGCTCATGAGGATGACAACGAGCTGGCTAAGGCTCTTGCTGACTTGGAAGCCTCATTGAAGATAGGTTTGAAAGAAATAGCTACCTCTGAAGAAAGTAGACTTTGCCTTGAGAATTCTCTCAACACCTTGTCATTTTATTGTTCTGATGATGGTCTTAAAGCTATGATACACTCTTTGCAACAAGAAATCCAAACCCTTCTATCTTCTTTCAAGCAAGCCTATGCTAACGTTGACACGGTGACCAAGCTTGAACAAAAAGAGAAGCTAATGATTGCCCAATGTTCACAACGAAAAGAAGCAGCCATGACTCTTTTATCTAAAATTCACAAGACTGAGGATTCTATGAATGAGGCTAAAAGAAGGGAAGCAGAGTTGGAGGAGCAAATCTCTAAGTTGCAGGCTGAAATGCATAGCAAAGAAAATGAAATAAAAAAGTGTGAGATCGAACTATTGTCTCTTCATGAGGAAAGGAAGAAGAATGTCTCTAATACCATTAGATTCATAAATGAGTTGGAAGTAGTGAAGAAAGAGAGGTCTCACATGGTGGAAGACCAAATAAATGTGGATTATAAGTGGTCTTCTTTTCTGGCCAATTTGAAGAAAACCTCACTGTTGTTAGGAGTTCATTTTAAGCAGAAGCTTTGACTATTGGAGACTATAGTCAAAGTTAGGTTGTTATGCATGCTTTTTTTTTTTTTTCTGTATTATCATTATGGTGATTTTCACTATGTACAATAATGATTAGTTGTTGAGCTGTTATCCAAGGACAAAAAGGAAAAAAAGCAGACAGAGTAGGGCTTGTGTTAAGAACTGTGGAAGCCTTGTTGTTTTATTAATTATATTGAAGTTTGTTCTGGACCAGATTCGTGGTTTTTCTTTCTCACATTGTGGTCATTACCTTATAGTGTTCTCAGGTTATATTGAATGATCCATTTTCATTTTTGTTGGACAGGAAAATGTTATGCCTCCATAATTTTCAGTGATTCTTATTATATATATATATCTATATATCAAGAACCTCAACTCAACACATCCTTTTCCTCCTGATTAGCTGTTAGCTTTAATAGTAAATTACACTAACTTATCTTAGGATTTGCTTAATTTACACTTAATACCTCTCTTGTATTAAAAAATTACACCCAGCTCCTATAGAATTTGTTCTTTTTCAATGAAGTTGACTTTTTATGTAATATGGCTTATTCTAAAACTAACAATTACATAGCTATTGATACTGTCATATTAGTCTTGTGTAGGCCTGGAGCTTAACATCAACTTAGCTACCTTCACTGTCATATCAAGGATTCAAAAATAAGTATTATGTTTTGCAGGAAGCTAAAATTTTTGGCAATCAATAAATTGGAGGAAATTGTATATAAAAATATCACAAGTCATGTTCTTGTTCTTCAACCTCTTCAGTTCTTGAGCTCTTGATATGAATAATGCCTCATTTGAAGGAGCTCAGATTCTATCTTTTGAAGGCTAAAAAAGATGATGACTTTATCCAGAAGTGAGGATACGATACAGGCTTGAGAAGGTTATGTCCATAATTTAACTGCAGATGTTAACATACTTTTATCATGACTTTAGCATCTTCATATTTTCAAGACATTCTCCAGTTTTTAAATGAAAATTTATTTGATGTTGCTAAAATGCCCAAGACAAAGTATCGACCTGATGTTCGTACGATGCTCTTATATATGCTTTATCAATAAATAAAACTTTGGATAAATTGTAATTGAACATTACAAGATTTTTTTTATTACGATTGGACATATCTTTTACGTGAAAGATGTCTTGACGAAGTTCTCGTTTTGCACTGGGGTATGCCTTGATCATGTTTTTTTCTCAATTGGCTTATTGATTAGTTTGATAACAGGAGATACATTTAAGAATCTGCAGTGTTACAGCTTTGATCGTTAACATTAATTCACAGGCCTTGGAGAAATATAGATATGAGGAGTTCCTTGAAGATGTTGTGTGTGAGTATCATATTACCTTATTAACAAACTGTACAAATGATGCTTGTTTTGACAGCCAAAAAGGGGGGAAACGCTCTTAATATATGTATTTTTCTGGTTTCTGAGTTTATGAAGATTCAGTCAGAGATACTTGTATTATATGATCAATCTGATGCCCTGAATCTGTTAAAAAACCTTCTAACAGTTATTTTTGTAATGTCAATCGGGAAGAACACAAGGAAAGAAGCAAATATTATTCGAACAATATATTGTTGTAGCGATCCTTTTGGTGGGCCATGTTACTGAAAGTTGTGGTTTTATGTCTAAGAATTGGGGCTGGGTTAACTCCACTTTTGCAGACTTAAGGATCGCATACATGAGCAATGAACAGAGTTCGAATCCTTGTTGGAGAACTCCTGTATTTAGTAAACAAAACAAGTTCCAGGATTTGCATTCTTTGCTGGTATCGCCTGATTGTGGTTGTTGAGAATTGGAATTCATATGGCCAATTTGTTTTTGGCAAGACCTTACTCTACTAGAAAGTGTGGAGATTTATAACTGCAATAGTCTAAGATATATGTTTGGGCAATATCCAGAAAGGGAGGCTTACATCAAATGCAAAAAGAAAACACACTCCCTTCATTGAAAATATTTTCTGTTAATGAAGTTTTATTGTTTGCCAACATATATCCAGAATGTTTCACATGGCATAAATGAAGGACAAAACGTAATTTTATCCATCATAGTCAGCTTACCAGAAAAAATCAATTAGCCATTTTGTAGTGAGTCACCCACTATAATAAATCATAAAACTAAAATAGCAAATTAACCTTTTTGAGGAAACAAACCCCTTAGGGTGCTCATTTTGTTTGTGATGCAGGAGAAATATATTGGCAATACAGCTCATGAAATTTTTACACCTCCATTATACCCATGCAATTTGAGAGATAAATATCAGATTCATTTCAAATTTAAGGTCACTAGTTTCTATATCCATCGCCTCATCAATGTCTCTATTAAAACAATTGTTAGTCAGCTGCTGTGATGAACTGGAGCATGTAGTAAAAGAGGAGGTAGATGGTGATGTTCATATGAAATGACAGCTCTATCTTCCCCAACTCACTATTGATTGAAATCAAGTCTTGCCGCAGGTTGGAATGTGCATTTCCATCTTTTTGTTCTACAAACCTCGTGCATTTGGAGTCTCTAGTTATCTCGCGAGCTACTCTGTTGAAATATGTGTTTGGAAAATGTCGGTGTGAGGATAGTTCACCTCACCAGAATCAAAATACTGAGATTAATCTCTCAGCTCTCAACAAGCTACACCTTGAAGAAGTACCAAATATGGTGAGTATGTGCCCTGAAAACTATTATGTGAAGGCATCATCTCTAAAAGGTATCTCTTTCGAAAGATGTCTGCATCTCCCTATAAACTCTTTTGTAGATTTATCAATTGAGGGACATAAAGGACAAGAGCAGCTTTCAAGAGAAAAGGTACTCTAATTAATTATGTTTCCAACACTTAGATTATCATTGATTGATATGTTGCTTTGTTCTTTAATACAAATATATCTAATGATATACGGATAACTGGGATGCGCAATTGTGCACTTTGAAACATCTTGGTTTAGGATACTTGGTCGACATGTAAACAATTTAATGATCTCCAAAGACTTCAAATTGCAAGTCCTGTAAATTCAAGTTTGGGACCACTGGATTTGACATGCTTGTATAAGTTAATATGTGTGGCACCAAAAAAAAAACAAAACCACCATATGAGCTTTCAAAATCTTGTCAAGCTAAACATCTTCGGGTGCCATTAACTGAAATCTATCTTTTCTGCATCTATCTTGAGAAGCCTACCTTATTTAAGAGAACAAGATATATCATGCTGTGAAGAGCTAGAGAGCATCATTGAAGATGACGGTCATCATCATCAAGAATGTTGTTTCCCAAATCTCTGTCGCCACATGTGGCAGTCTTCCAAAGCTCTCGATTTTGGATATATCAAGAGCCCCAGAGCTTGAGCAAGTATTTGGAGCAACACAAGAATTGGACATGAAGCATGTGTTCCCAAAGCTGTTTATAATATCTCGTGACGATCTACCAAAACTTCATACTGTCTGCCCTTCAATGGATTTCCAGACTGTGATATATCGTCAAGTAGAGAAGTGTCCTAACATCTCTTTGACATCAACTGGATTTTAAGTTCCTTGAAAGTAAAAATAAAATAAAATATTAACTAATTAACTATTTATAGATAATTTCTGTATACTTGTTCTATGATTTAATTATCTCATGATAATATAATGTTTTGGAATTGCTTTGTTTGGTTAGGATATGTGGAATGGTTACTCAATTCTGAGAGAGATAAAGGCAACAAGGATGAAGACGATGACAGTTTTGAACAGTTTCTTGATGTATGTGCCAAAATAAAATGGCACAATAAAGAAAAAAAGAAAAAGCATAGGGAGACGATACAATTCAAGATTCATAAACCAATTTTAAATGTATATATCGAGTTCACCTAGCTAGAAGCATAAAAATTTCCACCCATATTAATTTAATTTGCTAAAAATTAATTCTTATAATCCACAAACCTTTTACGCTTTAATAAATAAATGACTTTAACTTATTTCATCTTCTTTAATATATTCTGTCATTTATTGTTCAGATTATAAGAGAATTCTCAGAGAAGGCTATAAAGAGGGATGGTCCAACAACTAAATTAAACAAGGGTTCATCAAATGTATGTATATTATACTTTCATATATGACAACATCTAATAACCCAATGAATATACATGTCTCTTACTTATTGCCTTCTTGATTGCTTCCAAATTTTGGTACAATTTCAATAAATTAAATGTAAAATTTTTAAATTTGTTTGTGGTGTCCTACAAGTTACAGGTTAAGGAAATAGCAAAGACAAGTGTTGAAGAAAGTCCAATATCAGAGGAACCTATAAAAGCTGGTGAAGCCAAGGATTCTAAACAAACCAACAAATCTGCACCATTTGCTGCTCCTTCACAAATTGAATCCCCACAAGTAAGATTACCAATATTTTAGAATACAAAACTAATGAACTAAATTTAAGCAGCCTTTTGAATATTCATACATGTTCATGTAGAGTGAAAGAGGACTTCATTTGCATTCTAAAAATTCACAATAGAAACCATCTAACTTTTCCTTCAATACAGCATCTTCTCAAGTAAGTTTATACTTTATTGCATTATTTTCAGTCGCTAGTGTTAGACTATAATAGCTTGAAAACACATACATTGTGAATTCATCGTATTTTACACTTTTCTAAATGAAAGTCTTACATAAACAACAAACAGTTTCTAAATGAAATAGTCTTACATAAATAACATATTATAAGTTCATGAAGTGCCAAATCACCAACAAATGAAATTGTTAATATATCTTATGATGCACGCCAAGATTTAATACAGATATTTTAAGAGCAAATCCCCAACAAACACCTTCCTTTGGTCATGAAAAATTTAATTAGCTAGTAAATAATTTTGCTGCTGAAAAGATGGCGCTAGAACATGCTAGCTTACTTATTAGTGATATGCATGCAACAATTTATAAAGGAAACAGCGAAGCCAACTTCTCAAGAAGCAGCCATAACTCTTTTATGTTAGAAATTTTTAAAATAAAGAGATGTGTTTTTTCAATGGAAGAGATGCAATACCCTTAGAAAATAACTACCATTTGTTTGAAGGGTTGTGCAGGGAGTTATAATTCTAAAGTTATGTATCCCTACATGTATAAAGGTGTAACTCTTCCTTGAAACTTGAAAAGTCATTAGTTGTGACTTTTTATTGAAGTGCTATGGTTGTGACTTTTAATTGAAAAAACATTACTTCAAAAGGTACTACTTGAAGGCATCTCTCTACACTCTATAAATACCCTCCCCATCACTCCATTTGCACATACAATTTTTCACACAACAAGATCAAAGTCATTGTCTTTCTCTTTGAGTGTACACCTAGAAAAAGCCAAACTATCACTTTGTAAAAGCCTTTGTTGTCTTGGCTTGAGTTTTGGGAGTGCAATCCATACTCAAAGGTCTCTATTGTATTCTGCAGGAAATTTACCGGTTTACCCAACTTGCATCCTGTAATATAGAAATAGGTGGGAGTGAATTAAGTATAAAGGAAAGTGTTGCCCACGCCTTGGACACTTCATGCACAATTTTCTTCTTCATCTCTTCTTGTACTTTTCAGAGAGCCATTCCCACCAACATTTTATCTGAAATTCGCAGGACTCAGAATTCTATGGTGGAGGCTCAAGCGAGGGAGGCACAGTTGAAGGAGAAAATAACTAAGTTGCAGGCTGAACTGTATAGCAAAGAAAGAGAAATGCAAAGAGTGTGAGATCTAACTGTTGTCTCTTCAAGAGCAAAAGCAGAGGACTAGTGTTTTCTGACACCTATGATACCATTAGATTCATGAAGGAATTGGAAGAAGTGAAGAAGGAGAGGCCTAACATATTTGGTGGGAAGACCAAATATAGGCATAGCAAAGCAAAGCAACTAGAGAATGTTGGAGATTGTCATTTAAATTTCTTAAGAAAATAAATTAAGCTCTAGACTATAGTCAAACTTGGGTCGCTATGTATGTATTTTTGCGTTTTCGTTATTATCATTTTGGTGATCTTAAACTGAGTATTATTAGCAATCCAAAAACAGAGTATATAATTAGCATAAATAATTAAGTATAATCCAGAATTAGATGTCACATGGAGATAAATTAATAAATAAACGCACAGCCTGTGATGGGATTGTTACAGACAAGATCAACTAATTAATGAATCCCAATAAAACAAAGTCATGAAGGAAGCACATTCTCTTCTTTTCCTCTACTATCTTATTCCTTCTCAAAATCCCATCTTTATCCTTACATTAAATAGTAGATTATTCTGATTTAATATTTTATATGTTTATTATAATATTTTATAAATTTAAATATAGAATTGGGTAGATGATATTTTAGTAGTTAAAATTTATTTATTCATCTATATAATAATAGTTTTATAAAATAATAAATCTAAACCATCTATTGTTTTTATCTAAAGGTGAAGATGGATTGAAGATTGCTTCACATACGCAAGAGCTTTAATTTAGATCTGCAGTAGATCCCATAATCTCTCGTATCTGTGTCTTATATTGCATATATTGTTCTTTGTTTCATAATTGTAGCTGTACATGGATTTGTTTGAAATTCAAATCACATCTCTTTGTTCTCTTGTTTCTGAAAAATGGTCTTTTTGAAGGCAGTGCACTTTACAAGTTTTGTGACTAGCATCTTTTTTACTGTGACGACCAAGGCCTCATGGTCATCGGTTCTCAATATAAAAATGTAAAACGATGAGCCTTGGGATGTGAAATGTGCTACTTATTTATATGTCACATGAAATGATAAGTATTTTGAAACAGGGTATTCATACTTAGCACTAATTAAGTATAATTAATGTGGCATCATGTGTCACATGGAGAGATAGAATAATTAATAAAGACACAGCCTGTCATTGGGTGGTTCTAGACAAGATCAATTAATGAGTCTGAACAAAACAAGTCAACATCATATAAATAAAGACTTCAAAGTTTATGTCAACAAAAAAATAATCTAAGAATTAATTGTTGCTTATTATTTAAGCTAAATATAATACCCCCTCTTCTATTCACCACACTAGCTGGTTTCTGCTTCTTCTCTCTGCAATTTCTGTGCTCTTCTTGGGTTCTTCCTTTCATTCTCCCTTCAATTAATCACAAAGTTTTTGATGTTCTACTTCTTCTAGAAAACAAAAAAAAAACATTAGAGTTTGTCTGCAATTTTTCTCTATATTTGGATCCTTCGTTTGTTTTGATCTCTTTAATTTTTGTTCTCTCCAAATTTGTGTGCTCTACCCGTTTTCTTGCTTTGAGTTTTCTCAAATAATCTAAGAAACACTTTGGACCCTTTGATAAATTTGTTTGTTTTGGTTCTGTGATTTTGGATCTTTCCTTTAGTGTGTTTCTGATCTTCATTTATTGTCATTGTCACTATTTTCGTTCTAATTAAAAAAAACAGAGCAAAAAAACAATTCGTGTCTTGCTTTGACCTTTCTCTTTACTTGTTATACATTTCTTTCCAGTCACTCCATATAGTTTTATTTTTATTGTTCTTATTTTTCTCACAAAAATTACAAAGATAAAACCAAAAATTAAAAAAAAAACATTGACTTCATTCTCTGTTGAAGGAACTTTTTTTTAACCTTTATTGTCTTGTATTTGAAGCTTTTCACTCTTATCTTTATTGATCCTTCTCCTTCTTGTTTAAAGAAAACAAACAAAAAAAAGAGGAAAAAGAAAATTGTGTTCAAATATTATTTCTGCCAAGTACTTTGTACGCTTTTTTCTTTGTATTTAAATTATCCATTTGATTTTTCTCTCTCCCATCGGTGATTTCACCGTTACTTTTCTTGGGAAAATAACAAGAACCCAAGAAAGCCGGCAAAAAAAAAAAAAAGCAAAGAAAGAGACTTCCGTATCAAAGGCACATTAGCAAAGAAATCTGTGAGAGGTATGAATTATGTTTCCTGTTATACGAACTTTAGTTGTATAACTATTTTTCATTTCATGTAATTGATCATTTTATTAGAAAAAAAAGGGTTTGCATCTTCTTGTTACACACACACACATCTCTAAACTTTATGACTTATTTTTATTTCTTAGATCTTGTTTGGTCTATTGAAGCATACTTTTGAAGATTTTGATTCTTATTTTCGGGTTAGTATATGCAAATTTTATCAGAAAATTTCATTTATTTATACAGAAACTTTATTTTCTTACGGTTTTCTCTTGAACTATAAATCCAGGTGGGTTTTGTTTATTTACATATCATGGAATATAAAGTTAACTGTATTTTTTTATTTGTGATATTTTCTGTGTGTGTATCATATGAAAGTTGATATACTTCTTCAAGGTTAAGTGCAACTCTAGCAACCCATTGACCTTTTTTAGGTGGATCCAACACAATAAAGAATTTTGTGATACACTCAATTCGATAAAACATTTTTCTAGATATTTTTAACACTTAAGGTATTTTGTAGTACAATTTACAGTTTAGAGTGGTAGGCGCATATGTAAAAATACTTGAAGATGTTGAATGTAGCGTAAAATGCTTTAAGGTACAATTTTATGAATATATAGCACTCTAAGGCAACATTTAGGTACAATCTTAAAGTATTTTTCAAGTTTATCTAGCATTTTAGAGTAATTTTTAGTACAATTTTACCCTTGAAAAATAATGTATGGAACCAAAAAAAAATATTTTAAAATGCTGGCCTATATTACAAAATACTTTATTGTGTTAAACGGCCTATTTTAGCTGATGATACATCTTAATCGTAAATTATTAAATGGCATATTTCTGAATTCATAAAAGTAATTTTTAGAATGCCTACAAAGTAATTTAACATATTTATGAAAATTTAAAGTTATTTAATATTTATTATCATAAGGAAAATACTTTTTATTTCAAAGTGCTTCTCAAAATATTGCATAAAAAATAACTTAGTTCTCCGTGATCCTGCTCTCTCTATGCTTTTACTTTATTAAACTTGCGTTTTGACTTTTGATTGTGACTGTCTCCCAGCCAAAAAGTTTCTTGCAAAAAATTATTAAAATTAAATATAACTTGGTCACTTTTAAGTTAATAGCATACAATTCATGCCACCATAGTTTGTAAACTCATATAGGATCAGCTAGATTTAACCCAGAGATTGACGACCTCTACCTATTTGACGGTAACGTCCATGTCTCTAAAATTTGGTAACTAGAAGTTGTTAATGGCTATGTAAAAGCTATAAATGACTATAAAAACGTGGCTTTGTTACTTTGTAGTTGAAATTTGTTAATAGCTAATAAAATTGTAAGAATTAACTATATAAAACTTGTAAATCATTTGAAAGTATGGTTTTGTTACTTGATAAACGAAAGTTGTTTAATAGCTAATGATCTGTAGGACTAGCTGTACAAAATGTGAATGACTTACAGTCAAAGTTAAGGAGTTAACTTCTATTTATTTTTTTACATTATATTCATTGAAAGTCATCGATGGCCCAATCCGATGCTTTCGGTTTAAATCTTTTGGGTTTGTTATTGCCAGATGAAATCATATATACATGTACACTGTTACATGTTTGTGTTGTGTGTGACAGAGATTAGTTTCTTGTATATTTGCACTTTGATCTTTTACGTAATTCATACAGCTAATATCTTTAAACCTTCTCAATTTTGTTTCACAGATCTTGGCTCGTTAAATTACGCACGTGAAGCTCGACTATTGCATATCGCCTTCGCTTGCATCCAAGGTAGTATGGATATTCATTATTTTAGTTCATCTATAGAAAATTTTCAGAGTTTACTTTTTCTATAAATTGGAGTAGACTTTTTGTACTTGGCTGTCACTAAAACTTAATCATAAAACCATTTTTCAGGTATATTATATTCTCCTCAATTTATAATTTAGTATCTATGTATCTTTCTCTCTTAATTAGATACTTTAATAACCTTGCTCTATTAGTTTCTAACGGAGTAAAGTTCAAGTATCTAATTAACAGAGAAAGACATACAAATACAAAATTAAAAATTGAAGGAAAGTTTGGATATCTTGCAAATGATTATATCTCCAAATACAATTCATTTCCATTTTATTAATTAGCTTAATTTTAATTTTAAAGTCAGGAATCTAAATTAGATTGAATTGAAAGTAATGGATTTTGATCCATTCAAACCCATTATGTCAACTTTCTACGATGTCTCATGTTCAACTAAACTCGCACCCTCTCTTGACCACCTATTAATCTCGTGAGTATGTATTTTATCTGTCATGTGCAACTTAGGGCCCTTTATACGCTAGAATTAATTTGATAGAATGAAAATGAATATGGATATAGAATTTGAAAGTGTGGTTGGAATGTCATATAAATGAGATACAATTTTATATAAAAATAACAAAATGCACTCCCTAGAAAATCCATCCTCTCTCGTGAAGGAAAAAAAAAAGCTCTCCCACCGGGAAATTATTCAAGCCTAGCAATCAATATAGAAATCAAAGCATAGGAGGTCACCGTCACCGCCATCCTTGGCGCCTCCTCTACCGTCTTCACTCCCCACAGTTGCATCCTCACCGTTGCCTCCATCTTAGCCGCCGCTATCATTAGACGTGAAAATGGGTGGAGATCAAAGAAGGCTGTCGTATGAGATTGGGTGTGGTGGATCTAGCTCTCGCCATTGGTGGCGTGAAAGGCAGAGGGAACACAATCACTAGTAGTCAAGCATTGGTGGTTGAGAATGAGGAATGAGCACATAGAATTGCAAAGCCAGGTTTTTTATATGGAATTGGCTGGCTTAGCTTCTTTCTATGATCTACCCCAACTAATATGGAAGAACTCCAATAATCAATCAAAATTTGAATAAAGGAATCAAGAACAATATGAATTTGATTACTTCGTTGTAATAATCTTAGATCATAGTGGGCAAGTGCTTACTAGATATCCCGACTTAGTTGATTCGATCGGTAACCATATTATCACATATGAATGTATTAGATGGCGATGGTGGAGGAACTAGCAAAAGCATTCATCCAACACATCGTACGTAAGGGATGGGAGGAACTTCAGTACCTACGTAACTACAAGAGTTTTGTTGAAGACTACAAAAACGAACAAGAAAGGTTGTTGGCTACAGTGGAAAGTGTAAAGCTGAAGGCAGACGAAGCCAAGAAAAAAAACAAGACTCGAGTTGACCCTATAGTTGAAGACTGGCTTAAAAGAGCAAACAAACTTTTACAACATGACATTAAACCAACCAAATGCTTTGGACTGTGTACGAATTGCTACTCGCAAATTGTGCACGCCAAGGAGTTGGAAAGTTTGATGAAAGAGCTTATCCCAAAGTTGATCTCTGAAGTTAAGGACTTTCCTGAAGAAATTGCACGTGTGGCAGGAGTACCAGGCATAGAATTCCATTCGAAAGAGTTCATGTCCTTTAAGAGTAGGAAGGCAAAATTCGAGAAACTCAAGAAGGAGTTAGAAGATGAGAGTAACTATATGATAGGATTGCATGGGCAGGAAGGAACTGGGAAATCCACAATGGCAATTGAAGTTGGCAGACATGTTGAAAACTCAGATTCCTTTGATACAGTCATCTTTGTTACTGTATCTACCCCGGTGGATGAGAAAAGGATTCGAGATGAGATTGCAAAGCAATTGGAGTTGCAATTAGAGGAAGAAAAGTTATTAAGCCACGCGCAACAAATATGGCAAAGGATTGCTCACGCTGGGAAGGTACTCATAATACTCGATGATGTATGGGAAGAGCTCAATCTCCAGAACATTGGGATTCAGCATGGCATCCGTAGCGAGGGTCGCTGTAGTGTGTTGCTAACCACATATGATGAGAACATTTGTACTAAAATGGGATGCCAAAATAAGATTAAATTAGAGGACTTAGATGAGAAAGATGCATTGAATCTTTTCCTTTCTCATGCTATCGAAATAGGTAAGGATTGCCCTGATGAATTGAAGAAAGTGGCAAGGGGACATTGTGAATGAATGTGGAAGATTACCAGTTATGGTTGTAGCTGTGGCAAAAACCTTAAAAGACTGGCCTGTAAAGGAATGGCATAATGCTTTGATAACATTGAAAAGTGCTGATGAACCATCGAAGCATGGGATTGTTGATGAAAATGTGATGAAGTTTTATAGTTCTTTAAAATTGAGCTATACTTATCTAAAATATAAGCAAGCCCAAGTTCTCTTCCTGTTGTCCTCTATATTCCCAAAAGCTCATGAAATACCTATTGAGCTTTTGAGTAGAATTGCTATAGGATTAGGGCTGTTTGGGGAAGTTGACAAATATTACACAGCAAGAAGTCAAGTGCATGTGCAGAAAAATAAACTCATAAATTCTTCTTTACTGTTGAAGGCTGGTGAAGAATGTGTAAAGATGCATGATGTGATTTGCCAAGTGGCCTTACGGATAGGAAATGAAGAGATTCAAGTTATCATGGATTCTGAGACAAAGTTGAAGGAGAACATGAAATATTCATCATGGATCATAAATGGCTTTCCCAATTGTTTTGATAATAGTAAACTCGAGGTTCTCCTGATATGGATAAATCCAAATGAATATTCTTTAAAAGTTCCATCTACGGTCTTTCGAATGAAGAGTCTAAGAGTTTTGCTTTTACATTCGAAAATTGAGTTTGGTAGAACTTTAGCTCCATCACTACCAAAATCAATTAAATCACTGAAAGATGTTCGAACATTATCTCTCACAAATTGGGAGTTAGGTGATATAACTGTGTTGATGAGAAATTTAAAGAAGCTTGAGTCTTTGGAGTTGACTAATTGTTCGATTACTAAATTGCCTAATGAAATTAACGAGCTAGTTAAATTGAGATTTCTTTGCTTGATATGTTGTTCGCTTGAAAAGAACTCATTTGAAGTGATTGCAAGATGCTTGCAACTAGAAGAATTATATTTTATTTCAAATAGTGATGATGTGCCACTTGGTGCAATGGTTCCTCCTATTACATCCCTTCCTAAATATCAAGCCTACCAAATAGATGGCAGTAACGACTTATCTAGCTTCGATTCTTCTCAATTGAATACTTCAATCAAAATAAGCTTCAAGCCAGCCAAGTTACAAAGAATCTTCTCGAAAGAAGTAATTAAATCTTTGGCAACAAGAGCAGAGATTCTAGAGCTAGAAGGAGATAATGAATACGGATGGAACAATCTTATCCCAGACATTGTTTCAATCGAAGATGGAGCTATGAAAGACTTAATCAAGCTCTCTTTGAAGCATTGGTCTAATAAGATGGAGTGTTTGATTCATACCGAGCATCTTCAACTCATATCTGTAGTGACTATCTTCTCCAAGTTAATTGAACTGCAACTTGTTGAAGTGGATGTGGAAGAAATATGTTGTGGCCATTATCCTAATGGCTTTCTCAAGCAACTAGAGAAGCTGGAGCTAATGCGCTGTAAAAAGTTGGAAAGCACATTATTTAAGGGCAAGCTAGAGCTGGGTAACCTTAAATCCGTAGAAATAAACGGTTGTTCAATGACATGTCTTTTTCATCCATCCACTGCTCGAAGTTTAAGACAATTAGAAAAGTTGAAGATAGTTGATTGTGATAATCTGGAATACATAATAAGTGTTGTTGAAGAATCATCATCCATAGAGGAGAAAGTGGATGATGAAGATCCTAATCCAAGGAGTCCTGACTCAGTGCTTTCAAAATTAAAACTGCTCAATGTTAAAAGATGTGATCAATTGGAATTCATATTGCCAATCTGTTTCTGTGAAGACCTTCCTTTACTAGAAAGTGTGGGCATTTCTCATTGTTTGAAGCTAAGATACATATTTGGGAATTATCTAGAAAAGGGAGGGTTTCATCTAATGAAAAAAGAAACTGCACTCCCATTGTTGAAAGAAATGTCTATTGAACGTACCCCATTATTTGTTAACATATATCCAGAATGTTATCTGCCACAAAAAGCAGGAGCACATACAAGTGAGGGGTCAAAGGAAAAAGACAAGAGTCCAAGTCGTAATGTCTCTTGCGGTCCTTTGTATTGTTTTACGCCAAAATCAAAGCCACATGTTTGCAAGGCAGCTCAACCAGGTCACACTGTCTCACAGGTACATATATATGTTCCCTCACATTTTATTATTGCTACATATGTTTCTTTGCATTGAGAATTAACCCAGCAGAGTTCGCTTAAAAATTAGAATGAATTATGAAAATTAGAATGAATTAATAGAGCATATAATCACCATTAATTGAATAAATCGTCAGAATATGATTTGTTAAATAATTTTATATCAAACATATATTGGTATCGCATTTGTCTCTTTATTCATATTTCAGTCTATACAATTTTATACAATAGGATCTCATGGCTGATATATTTTTAATAGATAATTTATTTTGTTCGCACAGCAAACACTTACTTTTACATAGATATAAATCAAATCTCAAATTACTTTTTTTTTTCCACATCAAATTTATACTGGCTTTTATGAATGATTACCTATTTAAATTTTGCTTCATTGTTACTTTAATTGATTGAGAAGAATTTAGGATGTTGGAAATTCAAATTTATACTGCCTCACAAGTACATATATATGTTCCCTGACACGTTTTTTAATAATCAACTTTAGTGTTTCATCGGGAACGAGCACCATTATTCCATTTTGAGACTTTCAAAATGGCATTGCTCATAAAAGACTTCCGATGCAATATATGGCTGAGATGTAGTAAAGACTAGGTTAGATGAGATGAGATCTTTAATTCTAATTTTTTTAATTTGTTGAAGATGAATTTATATGTTTGTTGGGGGTGCAGGAGAAATATGTTGGCAATATAGCACATGGAGTTTTCACACCACCATTATATCCAAGCAATTTGAGAGAGATGAATATCAGATACATTTCAAACTTAAGTTCACTATTTTCTGTATCCATTGCCTCATCAATGTCTCTGTTGGAGAAATTGGCAGTCTTGGACTGCTCTTCACTGGAGCATATAATAAAAGATAGCGATGATGATCGTATGAATTCCAACTCTATCTTTCCCAACCTACGCACCATTGAAATCCGAAAATGTGATAAGTTGGGATATATATTTCCAGCTTCTTGTTCTAAAAAACTCATGCACTTGATATCTGTGCGTATCTTGGTGGCTAGACAGTTGCAATATGTGTATGGAAAATCTTGTGGTGATTATGATAACTCACCTCACCGTTCGAATCATTATATTGTGATTGATCTCCCAGCTCTCAAGAAACTGAGTCTGAAACAAGTACCAAACATGGTGGGTATGTGCTTTGA
>QFDD01003045.1:0-18816 GCA_006871305.1 Vachellia collinsii | reverse complement strand
AATGCATTTTAGGTCGCGATTTAAAATACTTTTAGTCACGACCTGCGATACTTTAAGTCACGATTTATATGTGAAAATTCTAAGTCGTGACATGGTATACTCAAAGTCGCAACCTATATGTGTGTTTGGTAATCGAATTTCCCGTCAAGATAAGCCCCGTTGAATCCGCGGCCCTAGGAGCGTGTATCGATTTTTCGGTAAAAGACAAAAAACCAAAACACTTTTAAAAATAAAACCGAACTAAAATCGAGCCTCAAAATTAACTGAACCAAAATAATTGAATTATTTCAGTTCGGCTTTTTGGTTAACTGAAATAACCGAAAATATTTAATAATCTATTAATCTAAATATAATATAATAATTTTTAAATATCATATAATAATATTTAAAAATATAATAAGATATGAAATAATAATATTTAATAATTTATTGTTTATTAAATATATTCAAAACAGATAAATCCCATTCCTAACAAAATTAAAGATCAAATTGTACAAATTTTATAATCTAATTAATTATGTAATGTTATTATTACTTGAACAATTTTATTTTTTAATTATATGTAATGTTGAATTATAACGAAAAAAAATTAACGAAAAAAATTATTACTTGGACAATGTAATGAAAAAAAAATTATGATTTATTATTGAGTTATAAAAATTATGAAATAAAATTTTATTTTTTTAATGGTATGTAATACAAATATATTTTCCTTTATTCTATTTTTTATCATATTATTTGTTTTCCTAATTTTATCACATTGTATAAAATAATATATATGTATGTAATAGTTTAGTTCGGCTCGATTTTCGATTTTTGGTTTTTTTGCTCACTCTTACATATTTTAGTGATTCACATGTTCGTCGTGACAAGACGCGTCGTAGGAATCTTCGGCTAATATACGATCATTTTCAACACAAATGAATCTCGTTCGTGACAAAATTAGATATCAAATTGTACAAACTTTACAATCCAACTAATTATGTAATGTTATTATTACTTGGACAATTTTACTTTTCAATTATATGTAATGTAAATATATTTTCTTTTATTCCATTTTTTTATCATTTTATTTTCACTCATTTTAGCATTATGTAAAATAATGTATATGTATTAATTATCTTCATGACATTTTAAGTAATTTTTCTCAAAAAATCACTTTTCCAACATTTATCTAAATATAAATGTATTCTACCAAAAGTTATTATGAATCTAATATATCTAAATATAAATACATTCTGATCAAAACTCTTTTTTCTAAAATACATTTTGCTAAAAATCATTCTCCAACAGTTTCCCAAACCGGCACAAAGATGGGTTTGGCGTTGGCAGTCACCGTTTCCATTATTTTTTATTTAATATTCCCCGAAATGTCTAAGTCAACCAGAGTTGGTGGCTGGCCTTCTAGATCTATTGAAAGATTATCATTATTTGTTCTGGAAAACAAGGGAATTGCTAAGCCACGAAGAAACCACAGAATTGAAGAAACTATTGACTTGGGTTAGGCGATGCTAGAATAACGTCTCTTTTCCATTAAAAATGTCCCTTTGATGTAAAACCAAGAGAAAGGAAGGGGAAGAGATAGAAACTGTTACGTGTCAATTCTACCTCTGATTACGTGTCACCCTTACTTGCATGCATTGTAGTATTCTGTTAGCAACTTGTTGTTTCAGTTAAGCAATAGAACTATAGAAGGTTCCTCTGAACCATACAAATAGACAAGAAGTGTAACAGTGGCTTGGTGTGAATGAATACGATTTGAGTTCTCTCTCTCTCTCTCTCTCTCTCTCTCTCCCCCCCTAGGAAGAGACTGGAGAAGGACGCAGAAAAAAAGGTCGGGGAAGAGGAAGTCCAGAGACAAATGATATAACTGTATCTGATTAATCTTAAAATAAAGTCTCTCGTCAAAATGAAAACCCTAACGGTCTGTTTTGGTACAAGGGGTGGGGAGGGAAAACGAGCGGGCGGTTGGAAATTATTTTTGAGTTTTTCTAATACTTTTGACATGTTAATGGATTTTATTTTCTATTAAAAAAATTATGAGTTTGATTTACAAATATTAGGGAAGTGGGGTTTGAAATTTTTAATTGATTTAAGAAAAATCAATTAAAAATTTTTTTTTTGGTCTTACTTTTTGAATCATACATTCTATTTTTTTTAATCCTACTTCTTCAATTTTCTTTAAACTTAACTCATAAAAAATCTCTCTTTCATCCCTTCCAAATCCCTCGTTCCAAACAACCCCTGAGCCATTTAAAAGAAATAATGAAAATGATTATTCTAACAATAATAACTATTTGGCCAAAAAAAAAACTAACCCTAATGAAATAACAAAAAAGGCAAATATCCCGTAAATCCAAATATCCTAAAATAAATAATAAAATAGAATTAATAACTATGATGTAGCAGTTCCATCAGAATAAATGGTTCCCTTTTGGGCACAAAAATCCATCTTTTTGACTTTTTTTTTTCATTTTGCCGTTGTGTCCAAGAAATGGCGATGCCTTCCAGCATCTAAAGCTCCAAATCTTCAGCCCAAAATGTTGTTCGATGTCCCAATTGGGCCAAAGGGATAGACTTCGGTCATTTGCCCAGTCACAGATCAGAAGCCCGAATTAGCATGGGTCAACCCAACGAGTGAGTTTCTAATAATCATATTAAAAAAGTTAATAATTAGTGTGGAAATGTTTCGTTGATTGGTCAAAAACCGTCAAATTTTCCTTGTATGACGAAATAGTACTGTAATGGAAGAACGTCAAAATTTCATTTTCCTCTCACTTAAAATTTAGTTGTGATCTTAAAACAAAGTAGCATGGGACAATTGTTAATATTTGCAAGCATTAGTTTAACCGCAACCCTCTCATTTACATAAAGTTTCCATACCAGCTGCAGGATTGTTATTCATTAGTGTGAGCTGTTGCAGAGTTAAACCTAATATTTACTGTTTATCTTGATTTAGATATTACTTTCAAAAAATTTAAAAAGAGCAGTTTTAATTCTTTAAATTCACTTTGTATAAAGCTATTGGTTTATATAATTTTAAAAGGATATAAACTTAATGTTAACACCGTAAGTTTTATTTATATATCATTTATTCCATTAATTATGGTGAAATAGCTTAATAATTAAATAAAATAATATGGAAACATTTTTTGAGTAACCTATCATTGAAGTTTTAAGCTTCTTTTTTTATTTTTTCAATGTTTAATTTTGTATTTTTTTTATCTTTCTTGGTTCTGATCCATGAACTTTAAACATATGGTTTTGATCCCTGTAATTTTATATGGACTTGGGTGTTTAATAGTTTTAATTAACACCGTTAAATTTATGGACCAAAACAAAAATTAATTTAAAGTATAAGAACCTGAACCAAAATACATCAAAACGTAGAGATCAAAATCAAAATTAGTCAAAAATATATTGATCTTTTGAAATTACAGCAATTAATAGTTGTAAACAAAATAAACTTAAAAAACTAACACCATCACTTTTAAACTTCATATATCAAAAATTATGTTAGAGTAAACCGTAGGGATCCAAAATACGTTTAATCCATTATTATATGATAGATACTATTATTATCTAATATTATTATGAGTAATTATATAGATTAATTTATTATAAATAGGGAAAATTAGAATAAAGGATTAAGAAAAAATAGTATTTATTATAAATGACCATTAAAATTGTAATTATTTAAAATGATCAAACATCAAAATATAAATTTAAAATTATTAAATTGCTTATAGTTAAACCTTCTACATTATCTGCTACATTTAGAATTAAAAAAACTAACTAAAATTTACACTAAAACAGCACACAAATCATATTGACATCATGGTGTCTTTTTTCAAATTTCTTTTTTCACCAAATTCCACATTCATATAATTAATTTATCATTTAATCAATTGATAACAATGACTTGCATGATTTATATTATCATCACTAATTTCAATTAATTTTTTTTCATAAAAATAAAAAATAATTTTATTTCATTTTTTTTCATAATATAACAGACCACAGGAATTTTTCTAGACCTGCATAACTTTCATTGAATTGATTAATTGTGTACATTATATTTTTATTTTCTAGACTTGCATAACTTTTCTTTAACATATTTAATAAATTATAAACGATATTGGTTTTATTAAAATTATATAATTTTAAATTTTTTAAAAAATTTCATGTTTATTTTAAAAAACTATAATTTTGAAAAAACTGCATAATGTGTCCTTTTTTTTCAAGTGATATCTGTACAAGGGTAAAAATCGAGAACAATTTCATTTAATTAAGTGAAAATTAAAAATTTCTACTAGTTTTAGAAATATAGTATGAGAGAGAATTTAAAAAGGAATGTAAAATTTGTTAGGGACAATTTAATATTTTTAATTCTATATTTTATTTTATTTTCTTTTTAAATAATTATAATTTTTATAATTCTTTTCAATAAATATTATTTTTTTGAATCGTTCGTTTTAATTTTCCCTTACAAATATTACACAAAGAAAAGAAGAAGGGAGAAGAAAAGAAAATGACAGAAATAGAACTGAACAGGTGGCAATGCCTGCAAGTCTAACTTCTTGTATTGATAAATGGTCGTTTAACCCTGCAAGTCTGATTAGCAGTCTCCCATTGTATGGTCCGGAAGCAGGCAATGGCTGCTGCGACGATAGGAGTCGGAGTTGGAACCATTCCGGCTCACCGAGTCACCATGGCCACCCGTTCCTCAAACGCACTTCATCCGTCGCACGGTATCATCTTTCTCAGGACTTGGCCGGCAAGGCGACGGCTTCTCCAGGTTAACTCTCTTCGGACTCGTTCCTCCCTGCTCACAGTCCGAGCGTCGTTCGCGGACGAATCTCTCTCACCAGGTTTGGCATTTACTTCCCTACTTGCGCGGTCTTCGTACTCTGCCTCCTTATATGATGTCTGAGTGGTTGGAGTGGCAATGCTAGTGAAAGGGACAATGATTTGCAGCAAATGAGGGCTTTGTATTCAATGAATGGGTTTGGTTCACGTCCCTTTCATTGACTTGTGTCGTGAGGCTTTGGAGAAAATATATGCCTATTTTTTTTCATGTTTGGGCTTACATCTGCAATTTTCGGTTTTGGAGAGTGAAGTCTGATGCCATATTCAATTGCGATGGGAAGAAGGGAAAGGCAACTTGTAGTTGCCTATAGAAAAATGATAGTGTTTGTCCGTGTTATATTAACTTGACTTCTGAGCGACCACTCTGCCACTTGATTTATTTGTTGGGCAGACTACACATCGGAATGCTAATCAAATCCTGGTTGGCTTGATACTCTTCACTTATCAAACTTAATTCGACATGGACTCCAAATTAATTTAAAGGACAACGGTGGTGGAATTAGTTAAAATTGTTTTGATAATGATTATTTAAGACGAAGGTATTCAATGCTTGGAGTTTACAAGATGATTATGGTTTGCTGTGTGTTGGACAAATTTTATGTTGATTTTTTAGTCTGTTTTCTTAATACTGATTATTGAACGTATGCCATCACTTTATCATGGCTTCACCTTTTTAGAGTTGATTACAGCTTGCATTAGACACTTGATCTATTTATAAAGGGACAGAGGGGCAATTATATTCCATGCTTTTTCCTGGTGTTAATTAACAATCTCGTGTTCTTACCTCTGGGCTAGGATTAAATTTCTAGCATATATTCTGTATAAAATGCATAGAAGTTTGAAGTGCCTGCTGATTCAAAGACAGATGCTCTTGTCAGAAAAAATTACGGACTTGCCAATTCAGATTTAGTATATATCATAATAATGTAAATCATGTTATTGATCTTTCGTTTTATTCTTTTTAGAAAAAAGCAAAGCTAAAGGTGACTTCTTGCATTCTTTCTTCCTGTCGCAGGAAAAGGTGTTGAGAATGTAGTGATTATAGGTTCAGGCCCTGCAGGATACACAGCAGCAATATATACAGCTCGTGCCAACTTGAAGCCTGTACTGTTTGAGGGGTACCAAGTGGGTGGTGTTCCTGGGGGTCAGTTGATGACTACAACTGAGGTAGAGAATTTTCCAGGATTTCCAGATGGGATAAGTGGTCCTGATCTGATGGACAGGTATATGAAAAGAAAATAAAGGAAAGGAAACTTGCCATAACCCATGTTATATTGGAATTTAGTCACTTAATCTTAGAGTTCACACATTTTCTACCTATCTACTATCTAGAATGCGGCGTCAAGCTGAGCGATGGGGAGCAGAACTGTTCCAAGAAGATGTTGAAGTGATTGATGTAAAAAGCAGTCCTTTTTCTGTGCAAAGTAGTGAACGTAAGGTGATATATTTGTTTAATGAGCTCTTTGCATCTGCTTTGTGTTGCTCTTCTCTAAGTGAGTAAAAGCAATACTTTTTGTACATGATCGGTGACAAGTATTTTTAGATTTTAAATTTTCCTGTTCTGTGGAAGACTATTTGTTGGTGTAGTATATTAGGTGTTATTGATTAAATATTCATGTGTATGTATTTCAGATTAAATGCCATACTATCATTGTTGCTACTGGAGCTACTGCAAAAAGACTTAGACTGCCCCGAGAAGATGAATTTTGGAGCCGGGGAATTAGTGCCTGTGCCATTTGTGATGGAGCATCACCTCTCTTTAAAGGCCAAGTTCTTGCTGTTGTTGGAGGTGGAGATACGGCTACTGAGGAAGCATTATACTTGACAAAATATGCTCGTCATGTTCACTTACTTGTGCGTAGGGACCAACTAAGGGCTTCTAAAGCAATGCAAGATAGGTGGGTCTGATGAACACATCCCAACATTTGGTACTTACTAGTTGTTAAGGAATGTCAAACTTTGCAGCTATGCTATTAATTAAAGACCTCCTTGAGATGCTACATTATTTGAAGTTCATTTGCCTTTCTTATTCATTGTAGATACCAGCTCCCGTTTCATCATTGTTATTTACTCTTCATGATAGTAAATGAGTCTAACTTGAAACAAAACTCTTGTATTTTGTTTCTTATGTCATTGTCTTTGACACCTTTTTTTTACATTTTAAGTTCCTTTTTGGGATTCTTTGATGATGCTGAATTATATACTGATAAATAATTGGTATGAGTTTTCAACTCCCTTAATGTTTGCATAACAGGTTAATTATCACGAATGTTTCAGAGTGTACAACAATCCCAAGGTCACCGTGCACTTCAATACAGAGGTTTTGGATGTTGCTAGCGATACTAAAGGACAGATGTCTGGTATTTTAATTCGAAAGGCTGATACTAGGGAGGAATCTGTGCTTGAGGCAAAAGGGTTATTTTATGGCATAGGTCATTCACCAAATAGCCAACTATTGCAAGGCCAAGTTGAGCTAGACCACTCTGGTTACATAGTAGTTGAGGAGGGTACTGCAAAAACTTCAGTGGAAGGTGTATTTGCTGCTGGAGATGTGCAGGTAAGCGGATGAATATTTTCATTTAAGTAGCTTATTTTTTAATATTAACTCAAAAATAGTAGTTGAATCTCTTAAGGAATAGCGGGAGCATGAGAAGAACAACATTTTACCAAGTTCTTCACGTACATTGTCTTAGTTTTTTAACATTCATTGTTTCTTTCATCCTCTGCATGTATTCTTCTGAGAATGTCAAATGGGATGTATTTTTGAGGTGCAGATCTGTTCTCAGTAATCTCCTCATTAGGCATTATTGCAGCTAGCTGAAATTTGATCTTTCTCCTTGTACTAGACTATGAAGCCTGTGCTTTTCATAAAATTTCAGGTGAGCTACACTGTTCATGTTTGTGAATAGTGTGGCTTCCTGTATTTTTTTATCTTAGGTTTGGATATATAGATTATGAAATGTTGACGCAAATATTGAGCATATGAATATGCAAATTGATCAGGAAGTAAAATTACTAAATTCATCTTGTGGTTTGATCTTATAGGACCATGAATGGAGGCAAGCCATTACTGCTGCTGGATCTGGATGTATTGCTGCTTTATCTACTGAGAGATATCTTGTGAGCAAAGATCTTCTTATAGAGTTCCATCAGGTATTTAACTTCAATTTCATGGGCACTTAATGTCCTATAGAAATTTAGCACTTTACAATGAGTTCCAAGTATCTAATCATTCTATAATTCTATACACACCTGTAAGCCCTAGAGAGGCATCTATAATTTTTTGAATACGGATTTGGTTGTAAATTCTGAATGTTCTATGTATTGAGGAATTGAACGAGAAACGCATAAACCTATTATTAGTAATATAAGGGACATAACATTTTAAGATATGCAGAAAAACATTTAATTCACACAATAATGATAACATGCCTTCCTCCATACTTGTAACAGCCCAAAACTGAAGAGGTCAAGAAAGAACTAACAGACAGAGACGTTCAAGAGGGTTTTGACATCACACTTACAAAGCACAAGGGACAGGTATATGGTTACTTGCATGGTGCTTATGCTAATGGGATTAAGTCCTAGCTTGTTATGTTCAATCAATTCGTTTTCTTATCTAGTTGCATAGTTTGTATCATATATTTATTCTTGCCATTTTAATTTGGGTCCACAGTACGCCCTACGGAAACTGTACCATGAAAGTCCAAGGCTTATATGTGTACTATATACAGCACCAACATGTGGGCCATGTAGGACTTTGAAGCCAATTCTTAGCAAGGTATGTGATTGTCAAAATTATTTATGATCCTCACGTGTCATGATACTAGTCATTACTATAAGCCTCTGACATGATGCCGTTGCAGTTCTTTACATGCTAGGAATGAGTGTAAAGGATTCAAATACGTACTATATGTTGTTAATTGTCTATGGCTAATTACTTTCTGTATTTTCAAATTGAAATTTTGCGATGACGGGTTCTGTATCAACTCACAGCGAATTGATCAAGTAGCTTTATTTCAGTTCATCTGATGGTGCAAAGATTCTCCCTTTAGAGCTTAGGAGAATGGTAATACCAAAATGTTCCGGCGTTCTCAGGATCATTTGCTCAGAATGGTGTATATTAGTATATTCCAAAAGCTTAAATCAGCAAGAGAACGGCCATATGTCTAGGCTTTTCTGTCCAAATTTAATATAACGAAGAGAATAATGAGGTCGCGAAGGTTAAACTTCTAACCACAAGGATTGGTTCCTTGTTGAGAAGCAAATCAATGTAAAAGCTTGTAAGCTAGTTGGAGATCTCCTTGGTATATTTTTTATAATTCCTGACTGTTGCGTTCTGATATATAAAGTAGGAAATAGAGTTAGGACTACTTCTTGGCCTTTCATGCTTGACATCTGTAGGTTCAATAGTACACATATAAAATGGAGGGTTATGATACTTCACTTTACATCCCTATGGCAGGTGATCGATGAATTTGATCAGAAGGTTCATTTTGTCGAAATTGATATAGAAGAAGATCCAGAAATAGCAGAGGCTGCTGGAATCATGGGTACACCATGTGTGCAGTTCTTCAAAAACAAGGAGATGCTTAGGTACATACTAAACATCTTAATTTAACATCTATGCAATTTTTTCTCCACCTTATGACTAATGAAAGAAAAATGGTAGGCGTGGGGGAGACTTCTAAGTATGTGCATGGTGCTGTCAATGTATGTATTGACCAATTGGCCATCCTTATATGCTTGCTTAATGGTTGTTGCTTGCCGGTAATTGCATTTTGCAGGACCGTTTCAGGAGTCAAAATGAAGAGGGAGTATAGAGATTTCATTGAAGAAAATAAATGATGCATTTCGAACATTCATGATACCGGTTCAATTTTGTTTTTTTTTCTCTCCCTTTAATTGGCTGGCTGATTAAAGCTGTCAGTTTTGACTATCATTCCCTTTGCCAATTACCAACTTCTTTGATCGCATCGTACTTGTACATGTAGAGTTGCGATAATTAACCGTTTAAATTTATTTATATATTTTATATGTAAAATTATGATAATAATTTTATAAAACATTAAAGCTAAATCATTAGAATTTTATCCCGAGAAAAAGGAACTCATCTTCACATGAAGAGTTGCGGACCTATTGAACTCCCTCTCAGTTTTCTGAAACATTGTGTAAATGGATCTAGGAAGAAAATAACAAAGTATAGATGGAGTATGGAGACATCCAAGAATGGCAAGGGGAAAACGTCACCAAAACATTTACACCATTTTTTGTATTTTTGGCATGTGTGTGTGTGCGCGCGCGCGCGTGTAACGCAGCACGTACTACCATAAATTACAAACCATGGAGAAACATAATACATTCGTTGGCTAGTACTCACCCCTATCGTTAGGACTTGGAGAATAACCACTTGAACTCACATAACTTAAATATACCTATAAGCATCAAATTGCGAGATTCGGAGACATGAGACCCTCTTGAGAAGATAATGGCCGCGGAGCAAGTTGCTTCTTGGAAGAGGAAGAGACAGACGGGCTTTCACTTGGTGAAAATCCTGCGGCTAAGATCTTTGCGTAATACCACAGCATGCGTATTTTGGGCCTATTGTTGTACTTCAGTACAACAAAAAGAAGTATTCGGTGAATTAACAGTAACGAAAGCAACGCTGTTAAGTCCCACCACTTGCCATGATCCAATGGAACCCCAAACATTGTCTCAAGGATTTGCTCTCCCTTCACTCTTGACTCACCAGGTAGCAGAGCATCAAATTCTAGCCCCAACAAGTCATTCTTGTATTGTCCCTGCACTCCAAAACACGAATGAAGTTCACTTGTACTCTGTTCTGTTAAACCAAGATGCAGCCATATATACAGAGCAATTCATCCGGTCTGTGGGTGTCCGCTGCGTTATTATTGTGTTTGGTTTGGTTTAATAGATTTAATGATGATGGAATTTCAATAACTTTGGACTACGATGTAATATACCTGTACAGCCCAAGTTGCGAAACTGAGGTAGGACATAGGATAGCGCCAAAAGAACTTGGGAATATCAGACAGTGGTCTGGAGATTTGGGAAGACATCATCATAAGGACCTGCAACCACCAACAATTAAAGTGATCAAGCTTTTAAAAACATGGTTGTGGAAAAAATTTTAGACAATACCCTTTCAAACCAGATAGTAATAGATATGTAAGCATGTTAAGTACTTCATTTTTTTTTCCAACAAGATTTACATGTGACGATGATAAGTTTGACAAAAGCAGAGAGAGCGGTTTTCTTACTATTGCGCCAGTTCCTATTCCTATGCCCATTAGGACATTGGGAACCATTGAAGCAACAACCATAATGCAGCCCTCGACAACTGATAAGCAGCAGAACAAGTTGATGCAGAAGAATGCATAGTGAGTCAAGCCTGGATGAAACTGCACCATGTAGTATATGATCGTCCCAGATAAGAACGATGTGAGAATAAGGAAAGGGAACGAGGATAGGAGGTTTGACAATACAAACACAGCCTCCCCATAATGTCCTTTGGACCTTTCGCCATAGAACACCTGAATTTTGTTAAATATTACATAAAGGAATATCTCAGTATGATTTTTAAGAAGTTACTGTACCGAAATCAATGGATAGATTCTTAGTTTACCTTTAATTCTTCAAGGAAAAATGGCAATCCTCCGCATGATAAACAAATCATGAAGCCGTAGATGAACGATATGCACTTTCCTCTGGCTAAGATTGAGGTGTTGTGCATGCCAATATGATAAAACTGGGTGCCGATACTGATTGAGACCATTACGTAGAAAATAATCCTGAGCCAGTAATAGCCCATGTCCCTAGTCATGTTCAGGAAAGATCGTTGGGTCAATGTGCAGAGTTGGTTCCACCAAGTGCCAGTGCTTGTTCTCATGTCGGACTCAATCACCAGTTCTACCTGCGACTGTAAGGATTTACAAATTCATAACTTTTCTCATTGACCAGGACACTGTCCAAGAAGTCAAATGTAATTTTCTGCTAATAGAATACTCTGAGTAAGAACTTCGTACTTCAGATATCAGATTTTGAATCTTCCTCGTTGCATTGACCATTGCATCTGATGTTTTGTAGCTATGAATAAGGGCCGCTCTACTCTCTGACGTTTTCGAGTCCATGGCAGAATTTGATGATGTTGCCTGTCAATGGCACAATTCACGTTCAGAAGCTTGACAGAAAATTATTTCCAAAAAGAAATTAACAAGCCACTAATCCAAAACTTACAATCAATTCAAAGTCCAAATTGACGCATAGAAGGAAGTGATCTGGAGGGTTTCTTCTAGTTGGACAAGGGAAGCCTGCATTAGCAAAGAACTATTCCGAGGATACAATCAGGGACTCAAAATTTCTACTAGTTTCATCGAAATCTCAATGTTCTTGTTGAATCATTTATACCTCTAAAGCCATCTTCGCTTCGCCGAAATAAACAGTTTCTCCACCTGAGAGCAGAAGCAAATCATCAAACAGATGGAAGATTTCACTACTCGGTTGGTGAATCGAACACACGATTATTTTCCCAGCATGAGCGATCTGGCTTAATGCTTGGATTACGTAGAAAGCTGAGGCACTGTCGAGTCCGGTGGTAGGTTCATCGAGGAATAACGCATTAGGTTGCGTCAGAATCTCGAGGCCGATGCTGAGTCTCTTCTTCTCACCATTACTGATTCCTCGCAAATGCCAGTTCCCGATGTGAGTGTCAGCACACTCTTCAAGTCCCATTTCCATTATAGTGTGCTGAACCACCTCACTTATCTCTTCTTTAACCATTTTTGAAATCAATCTCATCTTCGCTGAGTACATGAGAGTTTCTCTCACCGTCAAAGTTCCTAGGAACGTCTCTTCTTGAGCAACATAAGACTAAAATTTCAAAGAGAGATGAGTCATTACATGCAATACGCATCGGTTATAGTTCATTTTTCTCATGAGCAATATATATATATATATTCTCTACAACATAACAATAGGAATCGGAGCAGATAATTTGTTACGTAGGGTGTGATTTATGTGAAGTTTGTGGGGAATTTTAAATTACCATCTCGCTGTGATGCCAGTTTCTCTTCTCTCCATTGATTAGAATTTTGCCACTCATTGAAGCATTTGCATGAAGTCTTCCTGCAGAAAATATCAATACAGAGAATCACAGTTCTTAAGGCAAAATTAGACAAAAATTAGAAAGATAATTAATCTTTCCATCACAAATGTCATCATCTATCTACATTTCTTCTAACCAAGTTACAAAGAATTGATATATCAATGCAAAGTATGGAACCTACACTTTGTCACTTTCACATATCTTGAGTAACAGGGATATAAGTAGATAACTATGCTTCTGAAAAAAAAAACAAGAAGAGCATAGAGAGCTATGGGTGTAGGGCTTGTTTGGAAAGTAACAAAACCTTGGTTTCACAGAATCCGAGGTAAGTATGTGAGAGAGTTTTGTCTAATGTTCGATGCCCTAACCGGTTTGAGTTTGACTCTGGCTGCATTTTCAGTTCCGGAGTGGCCAAGCCGGTCCAACACCAAATAATTTAATTAAAAAATTACTGTTATTTTTAATAAAAATATTATTAGGGTCATCCAAAATTTATTTTTAATGAAAACAATCGGACAGTAACGTTTTTTTTAATTTTAAATACAATGTCATATATAATTTAAATTCATAGAATTAATTTCAAAAATAAAAAAACTGGATATTTAAAAAATTGTGGTAATTATAAATTTAATTTATTACATAAAATATATATTAAATATCCCGTAAAATCACTCAATATTCATAAAAAAATGGAGAAATTATTGTAAGATTCCAAATAAAAGAATTACTGTTAGCAAGGTTCTTAGAGGTTATTAATGGTAGCTGCTTCAGTTGTCAATGAAACTTTACTGATATTAATTCTCTTACTTATAATTTTACAGTAATTTTAAAAAAAAAATTAGGAGAAAATAATATAAATGCACTCCAACCCTATCAAACTACCCGCAGATCTAATGAAGATTTCTTGGATGTGCTTGTGAGAGAGCAAGTTGAGACAATTTTACTAAATTTAAATAGGCACGTACGCCTAGTCATGTCAAGTCCTTGTTTTTTGCCAGTTATGTCAAGTCCTTGTTATCCTCCATGCAATAAGGAACTTGTGGGGACTTAATCCTCAAATCTTAAACTGGTGGAGGGGCCAAATATTTAAAAAAGAAAAAGAAAAAAAAAAGGTAGAGTCAAATTAAGGGTTTGTTTATGAATCAATTCCTAAAATCACTTTCACGTAAATCGAGACAAAACTATCTCACATACTTACTTCGAATTCTATGAAGCTAAGGTTTGAAATCTAGGTTTTGTTACTTCCTAAACAAGCCTTAAAACTGAATCATTAACTTTGTACCAAAGCCAAACATAGCAAGCATAATTAAAGTAGCTACGCTCAAACATGTAGTCTGTAGGCATTTATATCTAAGACGGTAGAAAGTACCATATATATCAAATGCCTTTATTTTTATTTTTAAATCTAATTACAAAAACCCAATCCCGTTCCATTAAAACCACCGCACAGCGATCAGTTTGCTACATTAGACTATAAGCTAGTTGAAGGTTGGTTTAGATTAGAAACATGTGACCTTGATCCAATTTATCGATCTATAACATTTATCATTTTCTCCTTAATTAATTTACTAATTTATAAATCAATATATAATTTAATGTTGTATCTGAGTAATCTAAGAAGATTAGGTTATATTCTTTTTAAAATTGACTAATTTATTTCACTTATCTGATCTACTGAACTATAAGTACGGGGAGTAAATGTCTTATTTGTCTGATTCCGAAACCTTTGATTGATTATGGTAACTAAACCTCCTACAGATCAATCATCATCTTACGCACGCACCCAAAAATACAAATGAAGAAACAAATATTCGTATCCTAAATAAATAAAGAGATAATACAACTTTTAATCTCTCGTGTTTATTCTTATTCTAATTTTAACTGTTTTATTTTATTTAAAATATTGATTCTTGTAACAAAGATATAAATACTAATGATACCTTTTGAAAAGTTAAAACTATGTGTTAAATTTAAATGAATAAAACTAAAATGATACCAAATTTAAAGGTTAAATATTATATTCACTGTAGATAAAACTAATCAACAAGGGATAGTTAAATGTTAATGTATATATACTAGTATTGTAGAAACAATAAACAGCGCCAGAAAGTTTGAATTTTCTTAATTAACATGATTAAAAAAAAGTTACGCATCGTGAATCTGGGGTGTGTGTGTGTGTGTGAGAGAGAGAGAGAGAGTAACTCGGAGAATGGAGAGTGTGTGTGTGTGTGGAGAGAGAGAGAGAGACCGGCGAGAGAGTGAAGGAGGGTGGTTTTGCCGGAGCCGGAAGGACCCAAGAGAGCCATGAAACGAGCAGATTGAGCGAAGCCTGTTAGGGCATGAAGGAGCTTCTTCCCTCCCACAGAAGAAGCAGAAACCTCCACTGACAGATCTTCCCACACAATGTTGCTGCCACTGCGCCTCATCATATTATTTTTCCAGTCCCTAACCGATCTCTCTGCCATATGAATAAATACACCACGTACGTTGAGCGTTATTTAATGTCTCCATCATTCGAATGGCCCACCCTCCACTGTCTATTCTGAATGCGCCCACGGCCCCACGCTAATCTTTTTTTTTTTTTAGGGTGTACGGTAATTCTAGATTATTATATTTGACCTACTCAGATCAAATCTCATTGAAGACGCTTAGAACTCATGAAATGTATGTGGGGCATTATACATAGCCCAATAATGCTATCACAGTTTAGATGGGTTTGGGCTCATGGGCTGATTAAGGTTTAGTGTCGATAATATAGACTCAACCTATCGGTTGAACCTATAAATTCGTGATAAATTGGGTTGGGTAAAAGTTGACCCATTTAGGTGAGAGATTTTTTGACCCACATCCACGGCGGGCTAATCAGCCAACCTGAAGATTAGCCAACCAAGCCCCTCAACCTTTTTTTTAAAATAAATAAATTAATTAATTTATAACAAATATGTGAATAACCTCTGATCATAATATAAATCTAATTAATATTGAATATTTATTTATCATTTGATTGATTTATATTTAGTTTAAATTCAATATTATAAAGTGTATTATATAAAATTTGAATTAGATATTGTATGTTCAAATTGTGATGTATTTTTTTAATTAAATTTATGAAAAAAATATTTCATTTGAGGTATTGAAATAAATAAAAAATATATTTTAAGTATAAGTTGAAAAAATATTATGGATAAGTAAAATATAAAAAAAATTATTAAAAAAAGTGGCTGGTAGCCCGCCAGCTAGCTGTGGCGGGTTGGTTAAGAAAATCCCAACCTATATATATACAGGTATTTGAGCCCACCACCAACCCATACCTTACGGGTTGGCCTATATTATCAACACTACCAAAGTCCCTTTATACTCAAATAATATTTACAGAGGTGTTTATAGATCGTATACCAATAAAATCCTTACCATGTTTCATTCAATTACGCAAGATTTGATTTCACACTAGTTATAAGCATATCTAGCTCTCTCTCTCTATATATATATAATCAATTCCGTTCCGGTTACATACATGCATGGAGCATCAATTCATCATTTATGATCATAACCTCCTCCTTATGGTTCCTGCATGAGTTCCCTCACCGTATTTAATATCACTGTCTGCCATATCTTTCTTTAATTGCATGCCAAAATATGGGCTTTTTTCCTCTTACACGTTAAACAGTAAAATTATTTACTCAGATGCTAAACTTTTAAAAATATTTACTCATATGTTATAGTTAAACTCATTCTTTATGTGTACGAATTTAAATTTATACTGAACTCGTTACATTTTTCCAAATAAAAATTGTTCAGTAAGCGAACGAAATTGGGTCTAAAAGCCCAAATGAACTAGTTTGGGGAAGGCCCCACACCCCACCCCATTAAAAAAAAATTGTTACCCCACCCCAATTGAAAAAAGAATTGTTACCCTACCCTAGGTTCCCCCACCCTACTAAAAAAAATTGTTATTATTTTGTAAACTCTTCTCTCAATAAAAAAAAAAGATATATTATTTTTTAAATCCCTCCCCAACTAAAAACGAAGTTGTTATTATTTTTTAAATTCCTTTAAACTAACCTTTTAGAAAAAATAAATCCTTATAAATTATTTTGATAAAAATACAAACATATAAAATAAAAAACATTGCATTTATACTCTATATTCTCTCTTACTTTTTTTAAATTGAAAAATACTTAAAATAATAAAATATAAGAAAAAAATTATCTTAATATCTTAAGATAAAAAAATCTTAAATCCTACTTTTTTGGAGCAAAAATCTTAAAAAAATTTTATACTCTCTCCTACTTTTTTGAAATTTAAAAAAAATATTTTTTAGAGATTTATTTTTCGATTAGTTTGTGATGTGACCCTTTTCTCTGTTTATTGGGTGATTCAATAATTAAGTAAATGCCCAACGCGGCTTTCCCACTTCATACTCGCTAATCCATCAAGTAGTCTTTCAAAAAAAAAATACTTGCTAATCCTCCATCTTTTACCTGTAAGAAGGGCATGGCATGGGGGCGTCATGTGTAATTGTGATGAGCGGAGTGTGGGAATTCATATGTCAGGACGTGACATGCTGCTCAGTCAAGCTTTCCCTTTCACAATCCCATCCAACAGCCCCTCCCACCATCGCTGTTGCGGTGTCCATTCTCTCCATCGCTCTCATTGATTCAATTTTTTTTTTTAATGGGGTAGGGGAATCGTGGGATGGTGTGAGGTGGGTAACAAATTTTTTTTTTTAACGGGGGGTGTGGTGGGGCCTGGCCCAAACTCATTTAGCAGCGAAATGAGTTTGGGATTGTCAGTCCCAAATTTATTCACCTGTTGAACAAGTTTATTTATCTGTTGAACGATTTTAATCTGGAAAAATGTGACTCTCATTAAATTTACTCTTCAGATGAACGACTTTAGTATAAATTTAAATTTGTACACCTGAAGAACGAGTTTGATTGTAGTATATGGGTAAATATTTTTAAAAGTATAACATTTGAATAAATAATTGTACTATTTAACATGTAAAATAAAAAAGGCTCCTGCATGAGTTCCCTAACCGTATTTAACATCACTGTCTTCCATACCTTTCTTTAATTGCATGCCAAAATAGGTCTGGTCCTGTGTGCGGGCTACTCATCACATAATCCATACAACAGCTGGATCTTCGCCATATATATACACAAGTGCTCCTTTTCACTGAATCAGTGAATTATAATTATATTAGCATGCCTGTGAGAAAGCAAGAGCATCGATACTAAGCCAAGACGTAACGATTCCAGCCTCACAAGCGAAATTTGCAGCTTCAAACGGTTCTCCCACCCAACTGTGTGTGTGTATATATACATATGTGTATATATATATATTAGTCTTTTTGATATACTCTCCCTTTTAAACTGGTGTTCGATAGTAATGAAATGACATTTTTTATTTGACAGCTTCGTCCATTGAGACCACATGGCAGGCTGTTTCAAAAGCTTTGATTACGTCCCTCTAGTGTTTTTGTGTTTAATGGCTTTGTCTGTCAGCGACTCGGCGTTAGACCAATAGCTTTACTGTACGTTCTCGGGAATATTATTTTCAGAAGAAGCAAATACTCTCTTCATATTTATAAAACTTCAATTCAAAACCTTGATGACCACTTCTTTTTCTCAAATCAACTGATATTTTTAAGGGAAATTACTATAAAATTTTATGTAAGAAAATTAATATCATAAAAGTTTTATTAGCAATTTAAGTAACTATCATCAAAAATTTAAATAACTTATATTAACAATTTATTACGATCTTTCTGATATTAATTCTTTTATATAAGGCTTTAAAGGAATTCTCCCTACTTTGTA
>QFDD01003044.1:0-20721 GCA_006871305.1 Vachellia collinsii | reverse complement strand
GGATAGATTTCAAATGAGTAATGCTGCTGCTGTCAAAACACCTATGGCACGTGGGAAGTCCTTATCTAGGCATAAAGGCATTCCTCTTGATGATCCCTCTTCCTATAGGAGTGCCATTGGGGCACTGCAGTACCTTTGCAATACCCGACCGGATATAAGTTTTTGTGTGGGCAAGTTGAGTCAGTATATGGCAAACCCAACCACTGAGCACTGGGTAGCAGTAAAGCGTGTACTACGCTACCTAAAAGGAACCTTGAATCTCGGGATACATGTTAAGCCTTCAAGATGTCTAGATTTAGTGGCTTACTCAGATGCTGACTGGGCAGCTTGTCCAGATGATAGAAGATCCGTGGGAGGTTTCGTTATCTTCCTTGGGAACTCCCTTGTAAGTTGGTCATCCAAAAAGCAGAGAGTAGTAGCTCGTTCCAGTACAGAATCAGAGTATCGGTCCTTGTCTAACATAGCTGCAGAACTATCTTGGATTGACTCACTACTATCAGAACTCAAGTTCAAGGTTAGAGGTGTTCCAACTATTTGGTGTGATAACACCAGTGCTGCTGCCATTGCATCAAATCTAGTTCATCATGCTAGAACAAAACACATAGAGATTGATGCACACTTCATACGAGATAGAGTTCTTCAAAACAAACTTGCCGTTCGATATATCCCCACGGAAATCCAACTAGCTGACTGTTTAACAAAACCATTGTCCCATTCCAGATTCTGCAACCTAAGAGAAAGGATTGGAGTTGTCATTGTTCCACCTGGGCCAGGAAGAGGCGTTGGAGTGAAAGGAGGGAGTTAATATTATATTAGTTTTACCATGCTATGTTAATATTATATTAACTTTACCATGCTATGTTAATATTATATTAGTTTTACCATGCTATCTTTTTGTTATGTATATAATCTAGAATATTCCCATTGTTGTAAAGGTTATTCCCATTGTTGTAAAGGTGACTGCCCGTGCATAAATAGTATGGCTGAGGGACCCGTTTTCTATCCCTTCAAGCATCATTCAATTGTTGTCTTCTCTAGAAGAGATCGACCTAGAGATTCTCTGGACGATCTGTGAATGGTAGCGGAGACCCATTTGCGAACCTTTTGGGAAATAGGAATAGCAGCAAAAATGGCTGCACCAAGAAGCTGGCTTGTCACGTCATTTTGTTGTTCTGGTTTGGGTGTTGGAGAATAGAGATCACAGTGAACTTGGGGTTTATGCTTGGATTTGTGTCTAGCTTGGAGATGACGATGATAGGAGAACTGTGTGATGGTTTTATATATAGAGAGAGCGCAACAGAGTAAGAGATGAGTGTAGAGAGAGAAAGAATGTTCAACTCATGCGGGTCCTAGAATAATTCTCCAACATCTTCTATAGCTTTTGTGTTGTGCAGTAAAGCTTAGTAACTAATTCGTGTGGTTGATGATGGAGACGACGGGAGGCATTGGGGAAGGGAAGGATGAAGTGATTAAAAAAAAAAAAAGAGGTGGCAATAACGTCAAAATTAATATTGTTTAACTGGTGGGACAATATTACACTATTTTTTAGACTTTTAGGCGACTGAGAAATATTTACATACTCTTAAAGTGTTACATCATTATGCTTTACTCAATGAAAATGTTTCAAATGTTCTCTATTATGGATCTCATATCTTATAAATTTCTACTAATTATTTATCTTCTTCCATAATAAATATTTATTATAATGGGTTATGGAAAAAGAGAAATAATTATGAAAAATTTATAGGATGTGAGATTCATAATTGGGGATACTTGAAAAATTTTTTATTGGACAAAGAATGAATAACATGACAAAATGGAAATATGTGAGTATTTCACCCATTGATCCAGAAAAATCTTCTATCTCCTCACAATTCCTGAGAGAGAATTTTCAAAGGAAAATTATACTGTAACCCCGTTTTTAACACAAATTATAACTGTAGTTGGTATATCGTCAATTTCTATTTAATTGGGATAATTTAAAATCATCATAACTCTGAGATTCCTATCAAATTCTAGTCCATCTCTTTCATTTTACTGGATAAAGTATCTGGTGATGTTCCTAATGATAATTAAGCCAAGCATCAGTTTCTAAATATGTGGTATATAAACTAAATAATTGTGACATTCTAACTACCGCTGCTGAATGTAGTTGGCAATAATATTAGCTAACATGACATCGTTAGTTATTGCCAAACTGTTGCTCTCTAGTCTCTACTAATTAAATACCATGTCAAGCTAAAATCGTTTAATAAATGTTCAGCTACTCCTTTTAACATGACACCAGAATTATGGACACAGAGCTGCCGGTGCCCAATTATTTGCCTCTGAAATGGAATTTGAAAAAAAAAAACTATTATTCAATTTAAAACTCACTTCTGTCACTGGTAACGATGAAACAATATTGAATTGCCTCCCCACCAAGTAAAGAAACGTTATGCATGAAGAGGTTGCCAATTCAAATTTTTTACAAAAAATTTCGTTGAATATGCATAATTTTCATTGTTATTTTAACTCCATGTTAATTTTTTCTAGCAACTCAAAGACAAAGATGGTGGGAGCATCTCAGTTTTTCACTGAAGATGCTATGATAGTGATACAACTTTAGAGCGAAAGAAAATAAAATAGAATAGGAAAATCCCTATAAAATAGCCCTTAAATATGGAAAACCCATATGGTGCAATGAACAAGGAAAATGATAGATGGTATTGGTCAAGAATATGTAATTTCAGAATTTAAAGGAAAAGACTAAATTGTCCATCTTGTTTCATTTGTGATATTTTATTATAGAGTATTGACATCTCTTTTAAACTGAATGAAAAATGATGTAATGATTTTAATAACATGTCCACTTGTGTGCATATATCATACTATTTCGCAATTATGTTTGATAACAACATTCTCTAATGTATTGACAATTTTGTTAAAATGAATCACAAGTTAATTATGCTTATGACAACATCCCTACTTGAATGCCTATGTTGTTCTATTGAGTTTGTTGCCAATGTTTCTAACGTATTGACAACTCTATTAAACGGAATGACAATTTATCTTATGTTATTGACAACATCTTCACTTAGATGTATGTGTTGTTTTAACAATATTTTTTATCATATTGACAATTCTTTTAAAATGAAGGACAAATTTTTTTATGCTTGTGACAACTTATCCAGTTGGGTGCTTATATTGATCCATTTAGTTGGTTAACAATTTTTTGTAGCATATTGACAACTATGGTAAACGGAATTATAAGTTGTTTTATGCTTTTGACTACATATCTACTTGGATGTTTGTGTTGCTTTGTTGAGTTTATTGATAACATTTCTAGCATACTGACAAGTCTGTTAAATAGAATGACAAGTTATTTTATGCTTTTAACAACATCTCAATTTGAGAGTGTTTGTGTTGTTTAACTTGAGTTGGATAACATATCTAGCGTATTAGCAGCTCCTTTAAAATGAATGATAAATTTTCTTATGCTTTTAACAATTTATCCACTTGGATGTCTATATTGATCAATTGAGTTGGTTAACAACATTTTGTAACGTATTAAAAACTCTGTCAAACAGAATGAAATTCGCAACTTTGGTGATGACACCAATAACTTATACTTTTGACTATATCTACAAATAAAGTACTTAAAACACATTTCATTAATAAACAAATGATACACATCTGCATCTCATGGGTAAGTGGCATATTTCAAGTAATATTCAACATTTATCCAACATGCAAAACAACTAATTGCACATTACACCGTAAACATATATTATTAATGAAATTTACAACTTCACTAATGACATTAACAAAACATCAGTATCTATATGACAGTAACATTACATATTTTCAAATAACAAGTGAATATTAAAATTCCATATTTTTTTTAATGTATTTTTGTCATTGCCATGAAAAAAACATATTACTTACAAAAGAATAACATATACACCATAACATATACATCACAGAGTTTTACCCAAAAAATTATGAAGAGTCCTAGCTTTCAAGTCATTCATATATAGTTATATACCAAACCAGTCTCCTATTATTATCGTCAAATCTTGCATCTTCATCCCCTATTTTATCAATTTTACCATCACACTTTCACCATTATATTTACTTTCACAATTAACATTATGTACAGACTTCCCACTTATAGAGAAAAACACAAAAGTGCCTTCAAAGAAGTTGGATCCATATTAAATGTCATACTGCGTGCTAACGTATAAAAAATTTATCAAAATGTTAGTTACCCATCAAAATATTGTATGAATCTCTCTATTCTTAAGAAAAGTTATCATTTTGCTGTAAAGATAGAACATCTTGTTATATCATAGCTTATTTATCAACTACTTCTAGAATCACTTTTATATAAATTAAGACAAAATTCCTCACACATAATTATCTCAAATTCCATACAATTACTTTATAAAAACTATTCATAAACAAAGTATACTAGCTTGTACCATGTTGACTCCAGCTCCATAGGAGCAAAATATCCAAAAATATGGAAATATATATATAAATTCTATTTTCAAAAGAAGTTAATTAAATTAAAAGAATGAGAACCCCAAGTATTCTACATTCCATACATATTCACGACAAGATAAGCATTACAATCCATACCTCAGCAACTGTCTGACATGCTCGAAACCTTGTCGTCTTGTTGGCTGCTGCGACTGCAACCAGGAGAAACTTGAGAAAGTGGTCCAAGAATTCACCGCAGGTGGAATCATTCCCATTGTAATGGACACTGGCGAAAAAAGAGACAAAGCGGACTACTCGTTCAGCAGAAGCAACACGCTTCTGGAAATCGAAAAGAGGGATTAGGGCTGTGGATAATGCAGAGAAGAATTGGCGACAATGGGGACGATTGCATGCGAGCTCTTTTAGCAGATCCCTCGAACGATTGCACAGGATGAACTTTAATCACAATGATCGGGGCCGGAGTTTGCGCCCGGACGTGGTTGGCAGAGTTTGCACAGGATAATGGCAGAGTGGTAGAGTGCAGCGTGTTTATGTCCATTTTGCTTTTTAAAATTTTATATGAACAGTCTAGTATTTTCTTTTAAATTTTGAAATTCTGGACTTTTGATTAATGCCTGTCTATCCTTTCCCTTCACAGGTAATTTTTCAGGAATTTTTCAATAAAATACACTTTCACTCAAAGGGAAAAGAGAGAAGAAAATACAGCACACTAGCACCCTACTTACCCAACTCTATAAGCCCACCTAGAAAACTAACTTGTATATTTATTCGTTTCACAAGTCATAAAAAAAATAATGCTTTAATCCTTCACAGAAATGTATCTAATTTACTAGGTTAATGCTCCATTTCGTACGATGTTGCTCGAGACATCGACGGCGATGGGAGCCAACTCTGGTGACAACAAAGAAAGTGGGGTGATTGGTGGAGGGTAGAGAAGAAAGAATTGAGGTTAGAACTTACTTCTATGGATGGAGGTTGGGATCGGGTTTCATGATTTTGGTGGAACTGAGTTTTACGGAGAATTTGATTTCGATTTCAATACACCAAACATACAAACATGGTTTCAATTCTAATTTCAATTCTTCAACTCTGACTCCTTGCTATCAAACGGGCTTGAATTCCCACGAACTTGACCCCCTTTTATTCACATTCACAACCTCAACATAAGGACAGATATAAAAATTAACGTAGGGAGGGCCAAAATGAAAAATCAGATCAAAGTGGGGGCTAAATTTAATTTTAACTATTTTTACAAATAAAAATAACTAATTTTGATAGAAAGCAGTTTCTCACGTGGTAGTGGCAGACATAATCCCATGAAAAAAAACCCCTCGTACTAATCCTATAGCACCAACCGGGATTTTTTTTAAAAAAACAAAAAATTGTAGAAAATTAAAGAAAATACTTAACAAAATTATTAATTGATCCTTGTTAATCTATGTAACCAACCCCATCAAGTGGATAAAACTTGTTTGTATTTAACCAACATCAAAATAGCAGTGAATATGAACCCATGTGTCTGCTTTCAATCCCAGCCTACCCCAACTACCATTACTTGGTGACAGCACCAGCAGCATATTGTCAAAGGAAAAATAACACCATGGAACAAAGGCCAAAAATCCAATTTCGTCCACAAGAAGAACAGAATCTAGATTGTATTAACAAGATATCACAAATTAAAAAAATAAAAAAATTCTGCCGGTTCACAAAAATTGTATTTCTCCGAACTCATTCCTGTCAATTTCTCTTCTGGAAAAGCTAAACTTCATAGAGGGGGAAAATGGTTAAATTTCCTAAATAAGTTAAAACAGAAAGGCAGCTTCTAAGCCTACAGTTGTGCTACTTCTTTAGCCCTTTTAAATTCTCCATCCTAGTTGAGTTACAGGATTCTGTACTCCTTGGCTGTCTTGCGCGTATGAACTTGAGAAGAATTATTTATCCTTCTTTGATTTGTTGTTCGACATGGTATATGCAGTTCCCTGTGAGTAGACATGCAGTAGAAATAAACGAGAGATTAGAACCCAAATCCAGACTATGATTTAATGGTCTTGGGAGAAGTATTAATAGATAATGAGAAGAGGGTGGTGAGACTTAGTAAGGAAACAACATTTTACACCCCCAAAGTAAGGTGTTATTACAACAACAGCATATCAACTTTTAAATGTAACAAAACTTCCTCTTTTTTTGGTAAAAACACGAAACACCTCTCGGTAAGATGATGTTGTGTTTTTCCAATTATGTTCCTTATTCTGGGAATCAACTAAAGTCACCATGACATTAAATAGAACTAAAGCATAAGCACGCACCTCAAGCCATTCATCCATTGCGGTAGTCCTAGTCCCAACTTCAACTTTTGCGCCCTTCTTTGTTTTCTAAGAAAATATTCATATGCAGATATCAGAATTAATTGGGGAAAGATGCAAATAAGTAGCTTGGAAAAAGAAAATGCTGCCATGGGTTGGAACTATATTGTTAGCTTCTGTTTCAGTATTGTATACGCATAATGCCTGATAATAACTAAGCTATGACACAGACATATATATTAATGAAGAAAGAGCCTTCACTGGAGACATTCTTATAATTTCCAGGAGTAATGGATTCTTTTACTCCAAATAATTATGATGCCAAGGAAAATCACAGAAACATGATTTCTCATACTCGATTGCTTCTTATTTCATAGGAGTAATTCTTCATTTATTTTACTTCCGCAGCATCTATGCATCTTTATAGTAAAACATTTCATGGTAGCATTTACTGAATTAATAGAAAGAGGATAATGAAACTTAATAATGCATAGAGTAAATTAAATTAATGATTTGATCCTGCAAGATTACATCCGTTCAAGGAAAACACATAAAAAATAAAATTGTAGCACCTTGGATGCATTTTGAACTTGGCCATAAATCCATAGCACAAAAAGGACAAGAAGAGCAATTCCAAGAGTAACAAGAAAAACAGATTCCATGCTAAGAAAACTGCTTGCATCAACAACTTCAATAGTGCCATTATAGAATGTGCTTTGGTATGGATGCTGGTCAATTTCATATATAATGGTTCCCACGAGATCAAAAGCTCCAGGCTGCATATATGAAAATTAAGCATGTTAACATTGATCTTTTTCTGGCATTAATGACCGTGAAATTAAATCCATTAGACTTCCAAAACAATGGAGTTGTTACCTGCAAGAATTGGCTCACGGCAAATGTATATGGGAAAGTACCCTGTGCCGAGGCTGGCACAGAAGCATAATTAAAAAGCTGCAATTATAACACAAGGTACCATTAAATTTTACATATTAAAACAGCCAAACTAGCATAGTATAAAAATCCCTAGTTCCTTCAGAAGGAATGAGAACAAGCATGTGCTCCACTATACCAGAGTTACGAATTCAACATGTTTCATGCTTTCAGATGGATTTGTAAATCTAAGATAATTGAGCAATGTCTATTTGAAGGAAGTAGTGGCTACTGCTCTCTGAATGAAAAGGATAGGATGGAAATTATATCAACAAACACATTATCAAGCCCATTTTCTACACTCAGGCCAGCTCCCAGCAGCAGTGTTACGTATACAAATCTGATGCCCAAATATGCTTTCACATTCTCAAGCTTTGTCTTATGAATAAAACAATCTTTGCATTGTGAAAACTAAATACTAAAGTGGTTTACTAGCCAAGAGAGTAAGCATGTGCGCGTTTTCTCAAATTTTCCACCAAAAAGAAATTTTTTTTTAGATTCTTCATGACACAAGCAAAAAGATAGAGATCAGAGATGAAATCTATAATTGGATAGGTTAGATGTTAAGAACAATGGATTAAAGATATGCTTCCCCATAAGTCATGAACATAGATAACAAAAGAAACGAGAAAAATAAATTCAACATTCAGCATGCAATTATTACCTGGGCAGTAAGATTTTGAACAACATAGTGATGATTATATGGGAAGTGAACACTAGCTTTAATTGCAACAACCTTCAAGTTTGCCTCCCCTGTTTGCAGTTTATACAATGAATTAAATCAGGTAGTTTGTCAAATTTTTCTTCTCCTTTTATTTTGAACATGGTGTAACCAAGGAAGTAGTCAGTAAATAATGTAACACAGCCACCAGGATGAAGAGAGGTTCAAAGAATGAGAAGATAAAAATGAAAGACGTTATAGCCGATCAGTGATTGGTTACCAGTAAAAAGTTTACTCGTTGAACAGAGGAACGTGTAATTGCAGTGCAAAATATATAAACGAGTAACAAGTTTGATTCAATTACCATCATTTTTCACACCAACGAGCAGGTCTGTCTCTTCTCCAGCTGGAACCACTAGATTATATAAACAAATAAGGTTACATCCTCACAAGATAAAAGAAACTCATTGTGAACCATAATTTTGGGCTCTAGGGATACCATGCTCTTACATTTTGCACCATTCTTTGGGAATACGCAGAGCGTATCAATTCCTGAAGCAGAGGAGATACTCTCATCACCAAGATCTTGAGTATTCTGACCAACAATTCCACCATCGCTTACTTCTTCAGTGGTCTCTGCAGCCTCATCTGAGTCTGACTGGCACCTAGCAACTAGGAAGTAAAAAAGAACCACATTTTTCATTCGTTTGTCGAAACTTGTAATGCAAAAGAAAGACCAAGACCTAGAACAAATCAAATCTAAAACAGTAAAAGGCAGATCAAACTAAAAAGTCAGGTAGAAGATAAGCAGTTGACCCTGAATATGAAATCAAAACGGCAATAATAACAAATAGTCAACTTGAACCAATCCTGCAGATCATTGAGATAATAAAATGCATGCAACAACTCGATCCTAGCTAAATTAAATTGTGAATTAGAAAGGGACGAAATGGAATAAGATATACGAAGCACATGCATATGCAGGAGCTAGATTGATATGGATCTAGAATTTGAGGAGCAGACCTTGTATGAGAGGGGAAGCGAGGAAAAACAAAGCGAGACAGAAAATCCAAAACTTGTTGACCGAAGCCATGCCCAGGTCTCGAAGGGTTGGCGGCGTCTATGCTTCTTATGAGATTGGGGGGTTCCGGCTTCCCGCACAAAAATAAATACCGGACAGACACCGGGTTTTGCTTCAGAAGTGCCGCTGCAGCGGGGTAAGCTCGAGGTTTGACAATTCTTCCTTTTAAAATACCTTGAGTTAAAAGCTCTTTTTTACATAATTTATTATGCCAAAATATATTTTAAATTAAAGTTTTTCTAAATATAAATATATTACACGGACTTATCGATCATTACACTCCAATGGACTTGTCCAGTTGTGAAGAATGGCAGAAGGTAAGTCTGAGATACTTACCATCCATTATCACTTATAAAAATATCTCTGTACAAATTGAGTTAAAACTTTTTTTTATATATTTATATTAGATTACTTTTAAAAAATTAATCCAACATCTAAATGCTTCAAAATTTGAACACAAATCATCAGAAGTATTAATTTAAATTTAAAATAGGAAATGTTTAGATATAATCTTATCTATCTATAATATCTATGAATTATGAAGAGGGAGAATTCAGACTTTCTATGATTTCATCCGACATCCGATTTTCAATAGGGTTCTTATAATTGATGATATATCAGATTCTTTTACTTCCACATGTTTTAATAGATCCTCTAATTTTTTTTCCTTTTTATAAGATCCTTGTAGTTTTAGCTAACTTTTTAATTAGGTAATCTGTATTTTTTAAAATTTTATTTATTAATTTTATTCTTTAAAATTATTTCAATTTTAAATTTATAATTGTATAATATGGAAAAATAATTAATATAATCATTTGGTTCCTAATAATCGATTAGAGTAATTAAATATAATAATATTCCATTTTTAGAACATTTTTATCATAATTCAAAAATTTTTATTATAAAAATTATAATTTCAAAATAAATAATATATGTTCAAATAAAAATTTTAAAATAATACCAACATAAGATTATTATAATAATTTATTATTAATGGAATAATATTATTTATGGAATAAAGAATAAAAAACTATAAGTACCTAATTAAAAAAAATCATATAAACCTATAAGGACATCGTAAAATGAAAAAAGTTAAAAGAATCTGTTTAAAAATAACTAAAACTATAAGAATATGATAAAAAGAAAAAATAGGAACCTAATTAAAAGTCAGTTAAAACTGTAATGACTCATATTAATTATCTCCTATGAATTGCACGTATTTTTCAATTCCATCTTTTTTTCAATTATTCATCCATATGATAAATAGGTTCATTCTGGACACCACAAGACTTTTTTTGTGCCATGTGCAAATACAGTATGTGCCAATTATTATAAGTAATAGAAATATATATAAATAGTAACATAAATTGTAGCTTTTATAATTACATGTAAGCATTGCGCAACAATTAAACTATGGGTTAAGGTCCAAATTTGCCCCGGAAGTTTCCATTCAAGAGCGTTGGGTATCCGGAAGTTTTTTTTGGCTCAATTTTGCCCCGGAAGTTTGCAAAACGTATCAATTTTGCCCTGACCGTTAGTCAACGTTAACTTTGACCGTTAACTGACACGTGGCGCTCCATATTTAGTGCCACGTGGCGATATGAGGCTTATTAGAGTGCCACGTGTCAGTTAGCGTTGACTAACGGTCAGGGCAAAATTGATACATTTTGCAAACTTCCGGGGCAAAATTGAGCCAAAAAAAACTTTCGAATACCCAACGCTCCTGAGTGAAAACTTCCGGGGTGAATTTGACCCTTTACCCTTAAACTATTGGCCTAAAAAAATCTGGCTGGATGTGACAATGGCCGAAGGTGAACGAGGAATTGAGGATATGATGAAAAAGCCGGTAATCCACATTGGCCTTTTTTTTGGTTAAAAAAAAAAATTGGGCCATCAGATGAGCCACCAAAACGGCAGAGCGAGAATTCCCAAAATCACCTTCATGCAAATCGAGATTAAACTCTCTCACATACTTACTTCGGATTCTGTGAAACCAAGGTTTAAAACCTAGGTTTTGTTACTTCCCAAACAAACCACGCAATCACGCGTACCAAAGCACTGAAGTGAAATGGTATTTGAAAATTAGCCATGGTTTCACCACGCAAAGGTATTCATCTATGGGGTCATTCGGTGAAAATTCAAATCACTTACTTATCATGTTTAGGAGTCTGTAAAGATAGATTCTAATGAATTATGAGTTAAAAGCTCTACTGCTTATAGATCAGAAGGAAACAAGAACCGTAGTTAGGAAAATTTAAAAAAAACCAAAAGTCCTGAATTTAAACAGTAAATTTTCAAAAGTTAAAGGCTCTGTATATGTTTAATTTCATGAAAAAATTACTAAAAAAATCATATTGCAAACTATAAGGCCTAAATTTATTTATTTTAAAAAGTACTTTTACTTAAATTGACATAAAACTTCTTTATATACTTATGTGGCACTCCGTAAAATAACTTAAAATAACTTAATCTAAACACCTATTAAATGTACTTAAGATTGGTTGTTCATGTGTGATTTATTTATTTATTTATTTTTGCCAACATGATCTATTTTCAATTATATACAAACTATAAAACATTTATGCATTGCACACTCTTAAAGCGGAGTTGTATCCCTTGTTTCGGACTTGGATTCTTACGTATCTTTGTGCATAGATTTTGCATTACGGGTTTTTCATCAATTTTCCTAATTTTATTTTATGGTCTCCATTTGTCATTTATCCTTATTTTTTTTCATCTCTAATATTTAATGAAAAATGACGTGACACATTGAATGCGGTTATGTATGAGACCTAACTCTTACCCTATTAATAACTTGCATGAAAAAATTACTGTGCTTAATCAAATCAAACATTTTGGCCAAAAAAAAAAAAAATCAAATCAAACCATCACTAGTTAACACATGCAACATGCAACATGCAACAAGCTCGCGCGTGCGCGCGTACTGAAGCCTTCCTCCCTGTCCAACTCTGTGGCTCTATCCCTTTTCACTCGTGAGTTTTAACTGGAAGCCACAAACCACAATATCTACTTAGCTATATAAGTAGGTAAGAGCAGCAGTCTCGGTCACAACCAATAACGAGAGCCATCGCTAACTTGAAACGAGGCTAATCCCGGAGGAAAGCAAAGGATTTTCCCATCCTTCTCCAATGGCAGTAACTTCAACTTCACTTGCATCCCAACTCTCTGGCCCCAAATCCATCTCTTCCACCTCCGTTGCCCCCAATTTCTCTGGTCTCCGCCGCTCCTGCCCCAAACTCGATTACTTCAACTCTCAATCTGTGCCCTCCACTCAATCCTTTCTTGAACATGTTCATTCCACTCTCCGGCTCTCCACATCCGGCAAGGCCTGCCGTGGCGTTATCACCATGGCCGGCTCTGGCAAGGTATGTTTCCCCCCTCTTCATGGCAGTTTTTGTTTTATCAACGTTTTTGTGGAGTTAAGATCTTCTCGAGGTTTTAATTCGGTAGCTTTTGATGGTTGAGACTTGTATTCGGGGTTCTTGGTGTTTCTTCGGGGAATGTATTTCTCTTAAATGTGGATTCCTGTTTATCAGCTATGCATTGTTTTTTGTTTACCCGAGTCTTCTGTAGCTGCTTTTGGTTTCTTCTGAAGATAATCCTTTGGAAAATGGAGTATAGAAAAAGCTGTGGATTGAACCGAGTTTTGGCTGCGATAATTACTTGGGAACGACTAATGGCTCTTCCTTCTTTCTTTTGGGTCGAAATGGTCATCGAACAATATCATAGCCTTTATCACCAAGTGTGATGGACCCTTCTTTTTACCGTTCTCTTAATTAATGTTAAAGTTATGGTACAAAGTATGGTTGGTATCGCTCTATCGACATTTCAAGTTCGAAGGGGCTTTTTTGATTGTGAGGACTTGTATTATCGGTTTTGATAAAACTATTCATGAGTTAAATTAAAAGCATAACTTATGAATTACAATGATCTTTTGCATTGCTCCTAGTAACAATGAGATGAAAAGCGATTTTTTGATTAACCAAGCATCTATATAATTCAAAAATCTGTTTTTCCTCCGTAGCTCATTTTATTGACTGTTGTTGACATCATATGGTTTCAATTTTTACTGCTTATCCATGTCGCGACTTGGTAGCTCTATTCTTAATCTTGTTTCTTTTTTTTTTTTTGGTGGTTGCAGTTCTTTGTTGGTGGCAACTGGAAGTGTGTAAGTATAACCCCCCACGCCTCCGGTTTTTTCTTTCTATGGTTTCTTGTCCATAAAATTTTTGAGTAACGGAAAAGTTCTATTCCCTATAGAATTGCATTCCTTACAGTTTTGCAAGAATTGATTTTAATGGAAATAGAGATAGAGATGGATATGGAATTTAAAAGTACGTTTGGTATGTCATGGAAATGGAACCTAATTTTATATAAAAAGACCAAAATACACTTTGATTGGAAAAGAGATAAAATACGAATTCCATGGAATTATTTATAATTCCATCACTCACCCCATGGAAATCAACTCCAACATTTTTTATTGAATTGATTTCCATGTGGAAATCAATTCCATGCCCATTTCCCTTGTACCAAACAGACATAGTGATGGAAATCAATTCCATTTCCATATCCATACACATCAATTCCACTATATCAAACGTGACCTAAGTGTTTTACTTTGCCATTCTCAACCAAAACATATACGTGAAAGCAATGGCATGGACCTTGCTTTAGGAAGACATGGTCTATTTAAGAGGGTTGCAGCACTGATAGATCATTATTTTATTCCTAAGTTTCCTTACAGTTTTACTCATTACCACACTGTTACAAATTACCCAAACATGGGCTGTTAACTAGTCTCTAATTAACACCATATGCACTTGGCCCTTTTCTTTCTTCATTTCTTCTGCATTTTCCTCCTTCCTAAAGCCTGAAATAGCAGCATGGGCTGTGTAGTACTGTTTCCTATTTCATCAATAGCACCACCGTCATCGTCAAAACTTCTTTCTAAAAATTTCAAATTACCCTTCTAATTAGACAATCTTTTTGTGCATAAAGCAAACACTGCATGGACTACTATGTACTTCCCGTGGATTCTGCATATTTATTGGGTAAAACTCAGTGCTATTAGTTGGATGTATAGATGAACTGTTGAAATTTTGTAAATAGTACAAGGAAATTTCATTAGTTAGTTTTATTCCTTACTGACTATGTAAAGCAAATCTAAACAAGATAACTCACCAATCTTTCTGTCTTGCCATTAAATATATTAAACAAAGCCTCATGTCAGAATTATCTGGCTGCAAGAGTTTCCTTCTTGGTTTGACAAATATCCTTCCACCTATTAGCTACTTTTGTGAATCATCAATTTTAGTTTTCTTGATGTTTCTGAGATGAGTAATTAGTTATTCTAATGTTTTCTTTGTATTTTTTCCTGTGGGTCCCTTGCTTGATATGAACATGGATTTCTGATGCATTTCCTTTGGTTACATTACAATTACTTGTTTTTCCAGTTCCCGTGATTTGTGTCAAACTATTTTTGAGCACATAAATTTCCTTTGCTGTCCGTTGAAATCATTAATGCTATGTGGTTACATAGGTTGTATTCTTTAATATTTTATCTGCAATTAAAGATTTCTTCTTGTTTTTTTTCCTAGAATGGCACAAAAGACTCTATCAGTAAGCTTGTCTCTGACTTGAACAGCTCAAAATTGGAGCCTGATGTTGGTGAGATATGTTAAATCTTCAATTTGATGCCTTTTCAATTGAAAGATGTAGACAATATCTAAGTAGACTTGCATTCTGCTTGCTTTTGACTTCTCAGAATCTGGAAATGAAGTTGACCCAGTTTTTTAAATTGAAAATGAGGTTATCTAATCATGCTGGTACATTTGAGAGGCACATGATATGGTAAATATGCTATCCCAATGGTGTTATACATTATAGGGGTTTCCATGCTCCATCTCATAAACAAGTTAATGCAAAGAGTTTGGACATAGGAGTGAAGTGGCCACCTCAAATGCATGATTAGACTACTCTGTGTTAGAAGATATCCAAAATGGGGTGATAACTTTGATATCTTGAGTTGCTTACTTACTCCTGCACATAACAGAAATTGGAGGACCTGGTCATTTGTGCCAAAAGGATTTAAGAATCGGTGTCTGGTAGCCGCCTCAATTCATGCATGGCCTGCCTTAAGTGAAAGCCTCAATTTATTGTGAAATACTATTTGCCTAATTTTCTTAAGTGTTTGGTGCAGATGTTGTTGTTGCACCTCCCTTTGTGTACATCGATCAGGTGAAAAACTCAATCACAGATCGGATTGAGATATCTGCCCAGAACTCTTGGGTGGGAAAAGGTGGTGCTTTTACTGGAGAAATTAGGTTAGCTTCTTTCCTGTCAAGCTTGGCATGCTAGTTTGTAATTGGACTTTTTAAGTTTTGGCTGCATTGTGCCAATGTTGTGACTATGACTTTTATTAAAGACTGATCTAGCATAGAGTTTGTACTTTTCTTCTATTGCTCATTTTCTTAACTGCACTGGTCTCTAATTTGCATCGTAATTTCCTCTTGGCGACTCCACTTACGGATAGATTATTTCAAACTTCAGATAATTTTATCCCAAGTTTTTTGAAAGTAAACAGCGGAACTCACTTGTTTCCATTTTAAAGTAAATAAGATCCACTCATTTGGTTACTAACTGCCACTTGACACTTGTAGTGTGGAGCAACTTAAAGACTTGGGCTGCAAGTGGGTTATTCTTGGACATTCTGAACGGAGGCATATTATTGGAGAAAATGATGAGGTGAACATTTTCAGATATGATTTCTACAATATTTCTCATAGAAAATAATACTAAGAGATGCAAAATGGTCAAGAAATTAACTGAAGCTCTGCCAACCAGTTTATAGGAAAGAAAGCTGCCTATGCTTTGAGTCAGGGCGCTGGGGTGATAGCATGTATTGGGGAGCTTTTACAAGAGAGGGAGGCAGGGAAAACTTTTGATGTTTGTTTCCAGCAGTTGAAGGCTTATGCAGGCGAGTTTTTTAATCTTGATGTTTCTTTATATTCTGTCTCTACCTTTTGAGGATAAATAAGTTAGAAGGTGGGAGAGATTGCAGTTTGCTCATGTAACATTTGCTATGTTCGCTGTGCACAGATGCTGTACCTAGCTGGGACAATATTGTTATTGCATATGAGCCAGTATGGGCCATTGGAACTGGCAAAGTGGCCACTCCCGAGCAAGCTCAAGAAGTACATGTCGCTGTTCGTGATTGGCTGAAGAAGAACGTCTCAGCTGAAGTTGCATCTAAAACTCGAATTATTTACGGAGGTAGATCATTTATTTCAATTTCAAAATTGTTACAGTATCATGAAAATTCGAGGCTCAATTTTGATTAAATTGCAAGTTTTCATGTCACATTCAAAGAGAAGAGAAAACAACCTTCACAAACTCATTTTTATTATGCTGTCTCTTGATTGAAGTTTCACATTTAATCTTTTTGTTGTAGTTCACATTAGATAATTTTGTTCTTAATGAATGGTATGCCTATATTTTTGTTTTGTTACAGATAAAGTAAATTCATTTGACGGTTCTGATATAAAGAGAAATTGGCTTCTTCAAATAGGAATTATCATTGATTAGTCAACATGAATACAAGAAGTGAAGGGTTAATGATGTGCAAACGTAGATTAAGATTTAAAAAAAAAAAATTGATTGTAGTTTGGCGACTGCAATATTGAAGCCTTTGGCTGATATGGTATTAATTGTTAACCGATAACCCTAACCTTCTCAATTGAAAATTTTGAAATACTTTGCCCAAGGTTTCGCATGTTTGATTACTTTTGAGATTCTTAACTCATTTGATGCCCAAGTTTAGAAATCAGATTGACGCTAGGCTACTTATGTGGTATTCAGGATCTGTTAATGGGAGCAACTGCTCTGAGCTTGCAAAGAAAGAAGATATCGACGGATTTCTTGTGGGTGGTGCTTCTTTGAAGGTACATGACAGTATTGTTCTGTATTCAAACTTGTTGACCAAAGCAAGCAAACCAAGTGACGATTAATCTTTTAACTTGAAATGTTTTGTGACACAGGGCCCTGAGTTTGCTGTCATTGTCAATTCAGTCACATCCAAGAAAGTAGCGGCTTGATAACTTAATCTGATTTTGGCAATAAGAGTTCTTTATCGATAAAACATGCCTGTTGTGACACTACTATGGGTTTAGAATAACAGATTGGGTTTGATGGATCTTCTACTATTTCTTTGTCCATGTTGATCATCCCTATCTTTTCCAATGAGTTACTGCCTTGTAGCAAATTGCTATACAGAGCATTTCAGAAAATAAACAATTAAGTGTTTACAAATCACTGTTGCTCACTTCAATGTTAGGAATCCTGGTTTTTCATATTTTACTTTCTTCTTTTTATTCAATTTTCCTTTCTTCCCGTCAATATGTAATATTTTACATCAATGCTGCAGGGGGCACATGTCAATTAAAGAACTGCAGACCCAGATAGTTGTTGGCTTAAGTTAGAGATTAATCTAATTATGGGCCATGGGGGTGACTGGAGCTGTGCCCAACCATGGTTGGTTGGGTTGTCAAAAGTCCAATTTGAATGTTGGTCTTTTTTACCTACACTTGCAGCACCAACCCACTTTTTTTTTGAAAAAATAATAATTAAAATTGATTTATAAATTAGTATGTAAACAACTTTTTGATTATAATGTAAACCTAAGTAAGATTAGATGTTTGTTGATAATTTGGTTTATAATTTATATTTAACTTAAATTTAATTTTATAAAATGTATTATATATATTGAAGTTGTATTATTTAAAATTTGAATTAACTATTTTATGTTAAAGTTGTGGTGTATTTTTATAAATTAAATTTATAAATAAGTATATTTCATTTTATGTATTAAAAAAATAAAAATATTTCAAGTCCAAATTAAAAAAAATATTATTGGGAAAACATTGAATTTTTTTTAAAAAAAATAGCGGGTTGGGTTGGATAAATTTTAACCCATATACAAACAGGTATTTTAGCCCGTTCTATGGTGGGTTCAACCAGGCACAGGTTGGCCCGTTTTATCACCTATAGGGGTGGTGTTAAAGAGTTAAAACTAATTAACAATGTCAGATCCAAGATGTAGCATGAAGCTCCTGACTATGGCGAGGCCAAGGCCATGACATGATCAATGAATGATAGAGAGTAGTTATAGGTCTTTCAGAATGAATGTCTATCATCAAGTGGTCTGAGGAACCGTGGAATGATCAATGAAAGAATGGTTAGGTATTCTAATATAAAATTTTTCCATTGCTCTTGAAACAACGTTATCTTTTTTAATGTTTTTAAAAATACTTTATATCATATTTCTTACTGTAGTCTGTATCTTTTTTAAGTTTTATTAATATCATTCTTCCTTCCTTAAAAAAAAAAAAAGAAACTAATTATTATACTCCTGAATGTTGACTATCAGCCCATAACTCTGGCAAAGAAAAAAAAATCTATCAAACATAACGAAGTCAATAGATAAACAATGAAATGTGACAAACTTGATTGGATTGGGTTGGATTTAGCGGAATGAGATAGTTTTCGCAATATAATGAATTAATGTTTGATTTCCTGTTAAATGATATGTCTATATTTAATGTTCGATAATACCTCAAACACAATTGGTTATTGTTTTTAATGTGAGAATATCTATGCTCAAAAAATTGTGACAGGTTATAGCTTGCCTCACCTTCGAATTATTAGCAGGACAGGTCACAAGAATTGAAACATCAATCTCGGTTGCCGTCCATAATTTGCAACTCCGGATTTTGCAGATCTTCAACTAATTACACCCAGTCCTGTTTAATCTAAATCCCTTGAGGTGTTGTGAAAATAAAGAAAAATTCTTTACCATGTCATGATTATAGAAACAAGTTGATGCGTATTTTGCCAATATCACTTGTGTACAGCAGCAACATGCACTTGGTTGGATTGGCATAGGCATCTAACTAGTATATATAGGATTTCGGGTTCAAACTCTAAATACAGCAGCATTAAATTTAACTAGTCAGTTACTCAGACATTTAATAATATGATCTAAAAAAAGTGTTGGATATCGAATAGCTAAATAATATAAAAAAAATCACTTGTTTACCGTTACTATTAGTACAAATCATAAAGTCAATCCAGTGATAAATGTTTTGAAACTTGTGTCGGTGAGGATGGCGTTTCAGCCAAGCCATTATGCATATGCTTTTTGACGTTCAGAAGTCTATTCATGCTGATAGCTCAACGCAATGACACCATTACTAATACACATGGGCCAAAATTCGGTGATGGGTCATTTTCTTGATTTAATTATTCTTTCTTTGTTACTTTATTGTAGATAATTCTGTGATTTTTTTTTAAAGTGTGGAATTTTTTTTGCCAATAATCAATATATTTCATTCTGCATTCACATTTCAAAGTAATCCAATAATGAAAAATCTTATCTCTTGCTAATAAAAAAAAGGAGAATATCTTTTCATTAAATCAATTCTAGTGTTCCACACATTTTTTGGGAAAGAACCCAGTGTTCTATTGCCATACTGACGATGCAAATTATATTTTTTTAATCGTCATTCAATCATACATTTAAAAAGAAAAAAAATACAAAAAAAAAAAACGTGTATGTTAATATTTTTCCCCTTTCATCCATTTTTTTATTTTTTATCTATGTCAAAGTAACTGATACATAATTACCTTTATACTAATAAAATATTAAACTGTTTTTATATATATATATATATTATCATCAGTCCGTAATCTGATCTTTAAGTTATGTTCTGCACTTGGGTTCTGAAACTTTTTTTAACAGGGTTAATCAAGAGGCGGCGGTTGATGAGAGAAGATACTGCCACATTGTACTTGTTTGGATGCTTGCACAGTATGATTTCAGTTTTTTACTCAGGAAAAACCTTTTCTTGGTTGATTGGTTTGAAACTAAACTGCTATTAACCAGGCTAACCTGAAGCCATAAGCGACGGAGGAGCCTTGACCATCATTGAGAATGTTCTCTGTAAACCAGTTCTTAGAAGAAACTTTAAACTCCTTAAAACCAATAAAAATGATTTATTCCTCTGATCTCTATCCGCCGCCACTAATTTACTTACCAAGAACTGGAAAACGTACACAAAAAATATTCAAATGCGCCAGATTCACCGTGATCATCCTATTCCTATATAATCATTCTTTATTACTCGTCCATGACATTATACATAGATCACACTTCAATAATACATCTGCACAAGAGACCT
>QFDD01003043.1:0-18227 GCA_006871305.1 Vachellia collinsii | reverse complement strand
AAGTAGTATCAGTGTCTCGCCATTCTCAACTGAGGAGGACATCCTTACAAAATTCACATATTCTGTTGAGAGTATGGATGAGAAAGTAAGCAAGATAAATCAAAAGTACATTAGTTAATATTGAAATAATAATAAGGCAGAAAAATATATCTATGTGAATTGCATTTGTTGTGATCATTACTGATATCCACTAATGCTTCTTCACATAGTTCACCATTTGAATCATCAGCATCACGTTCCTTTGAGAAAATACAAGCAAGCAGAAAGTTGTAGACGAGGATGATGTTATGGTAGCTCAATTCATGACTGCTATCAATGCTGTGTCAAAGAGGAAAGAAATTTCAAGGGATTCACCGATCGAAGTAGATATTGGCTTGTCCGAATCATCAACACCTAGCTTTATCATCACCAGACCAATCAAGAACATCAGGAAGGAGAAATGACTATTTATTTCTAGAAGTCTATCTCTTGTCGTTAACTGTTTTTTCGTTCAATAAATTTCGAAGGCAACTTGCTCAATTTATCAACTATATAACGTTTACTACGTTTTCAAGTTTCCCGTAGTTAAGAGAAGTGAGGAGGAAAGTATCGCACGTTTGAAAGCGGCAAAGTAAATAATATTTTTTTTTGTAGCCGTCGAAGAATGCTTTTTGATCATTCCTTTATGTGTATACTTACTATAATTGTCACCTTTATTATTTTTCAGGGTTTAGGAAAATCTTAAATCCAAATCCTGATTAGTTATTAAATCAGTCAGTGCCGTCTTCACTTTGTCAATATACCATTACATAGGTTATTGCCATAATTTTGTTATTTTTCTTAGTATTTTATTATTAACACAAATTTTATAATTGGGATATGATATAATTACTTAAGTTTAATCTCTTAGTATTCTATTATTCAAATGATACAAGAGTAAACAAATGTTCCTACCGCGGCATCACTTTTTACCCATGCATGTTACTGTTCATTGATATATAATAAGGGTGTTTAGAGAGATGCGTTAACATGAATTACTATGAAACTACATTAATTTTATCTTTTAATAAAATTATATATATGTGCCTGTGCAATGCATGGGAGAGCATGGGAGATACATCTAGTTTAGAACTATTTACTTTTGATAATTAAAAATAATTTAATGGTTTAAGAAGCATTTTTTCAATTTTCGAAACTGAAATAAAATGTTTGCGGTGGCTATTAAATAGATGTAATTTTGAAAAAAAAATTAACATTTTTGAATTAATATTTTAAAATGTCTATTATTTTTCATGACGTACAAAATAGAATCATTTTGTTCTATAAAAGTGCATTGTTCTTTAGATATTTTGCTCATACCTTTTTTTTTTTGAGAAAAATAAAGTAATTTACAAATGAAATAGGCTAAAAATTTGAAAAAACATGAGAAAAATAAGTCATAAAAGAACTTTCACCTGATTTTAATGTGCTCTCTGATTTTCTTTATTGGATTCTTACCGCTTTCTCAATTATTAGTTCCTATGCTTATCATATGCTAATTAGTATTGACATTATGTGAGTTGTCTTAAAATACAAAATAAATAATTTTTTTAAAATAAAATTTATTTATTATTATTAAGAAAATCAATTTTATAATAAAAACAATTGTATCCTCGAAATTATCATTAGTGGTATATTGACCTGTTAATTGAAGTACTCTTAATAGTTGATACCACAACTTGTCATGTCCAAACTTATCAATTATGCCATGTTGCCTTGTCATTGGTATAATCATGACTTGTTAATTGATGATATGTAACTTGTTATTGGCATCACTCTAATATGTCATTAGTGACACATTGATATGCTAATTAACAAGCGAGCATATACTTGTTTTCTCCAATGTTCAAAAAATGGATCGGACTAATCGGTTCAGATCAAAAACTGGTGAATCAGTCATTGGTCCGGTCAGGTTGAGTAGTTGAACCGGGGACCGGTTCAAACTGATTAAACTGCTGAACTATTGAACCAACGATTTGATCAATTTGACTCTTTTTTTAAACCAAAAAAATTATTTAAAAAAATATTAAAAGGTAGAAATATTGAAAAATGAAATCATAATTGGATAATGTGTTTTTTTTTAAAAACATGGTAAAAAAGCTAGTTTTAAATTTTTTATTTTATATTTAAACAAATTTTCGCATAAGGACATAAAATAAAATAAATTCATTTTATCCCAATTATTTTTATTACTAATATTTAATTAAATTCTCAAAATTTAAAATATAGGTAAAATAAAATAATATTCTGGGTTTTATCTATTAATTTTTTAAAATAAAATATAATTTACTAAATTATATTATTTTAATATAGTCGATTTGATTCCGGCTTGATCCCAATTTGAACCATCAACATTTAAACCACTGTTTCACTCGATTCAATATTCGGTCCGATTTTTTGAACCTTAATTTTTTCATAATTCCAATAAATCGCCCACGGGATTTAACAACAGATTGAAGTTTTTCTGGGGACCTGACATTGTCAATTTCTCTTGTGTAATTTGAACGACAATTTTCCCTAACCAAGAGTAGTAGTGAAGCTTCCAATCCCATCAACTAGTGAGACTGTGTGTGTCCGGTCCAGAACGAAGCTTCGTTTATTGGTCACAGGACGGGGTGAGGCGAACGAGTGTCGGTATATTCTTCGGCATTTCCCTTTTATGCCACACTTAACTTATATGATAAATCAATAATATTTATGGTATAAAATAAATGAGAAATATCTAACTACCCTGGAATGTTACATTATCTATATTATTTTCAATAAAAATATTTTAATTACCTTTTTTTTATCTCATATTCTGTAAAAATTTTTTGATTATTTCTCAATCAATAATACATTATAATATATATTTGTTGAAACCATAAAAAAAGATAGTTAAAACATTTTCATTATAAAAGTATGTAAATATTTCTTATTTGCATATAATTTTAACATTTGGAAATATACCATGTCATTCACACTCTTTCCAACAAAAATATTCTAATGGTTATTTTTTGTGGCTGCCACAAATATATATTATAATGGGTTATGAAAAGAGAAAAACAATCAAGAGTAATTTATAGAATATAAGATATACAAAAATTGATAATTAAAATATTTTTATTGGATAGAACGTGGATTACATGATACTTGAGGAGTATCTATATATTTCTCTTTAACATTATAACATATAAACATTTATGTCTTGTCAAACTCCACACAAGGAACCCCATTAATTAATTCACTGCTAAAATTCATGTTAATTTTTCTTAAAAATCTTTTTTAAAGCGTTATTTTTGAAAAGTTAGAATTGAAACGTTGGGATGAGAAAATGAGAGTGGTAATGAATGTTGGGCTTTAAATGGATATGATCCTTGAGATGATGATGTCAAGATGATGCCATACAAGGATGGATATGATCTATAATGATGAAATTTGTGAACAAGTTCGTGTGGTAGCCATTGAGGGGAAAATGGTAGAGAATAGTTTGAGGTGGTTCGGACATGTACAGAGAAGGTCATTAGAAATATCAGTAAAGAGTGTGGATCAAACAATGTGTAGTTCTCTAAAAAGAGGTGGATGAAGACCAAAATGCACTATCAAGGAGTTTATATTATAAAGAAATCTTTTGGTTAATAATTTATTTAAAGATATAATTTATGATAGAGCATAATGGCGTTGTTTGATCTATATAGCTAAACTCATCTAGTGAGATCAGATTTTGTTATTAACGTTATAGAATTGAAACGTTGGATTGATATCCTTATCTTAATTGAAAGATGAATGCCACAAGCTAATCTACTTTACAAGTAGAATTCATATTATTCAATTTTTTTAAAAGATGTGTTTAGTTTATATGATACGTTGATTAATCAAAATATTAATAAAAAAATAAAATATAGACCAATCTAATTTCAATATTGATTTTTAAATTTTATGATTAACTCCCCCCTCTCCATCCCTCAAGTGTTGTATTTTATTTTTACCTAAAGATTTTTTTTGTATTATTTTAATTTTGACGCGCACACACATATATAAAGGAATGTAACAAATAAATTGTATTATTCTGGATTATACAACAATATATTATTATCATTTATTCAATATTATATATTGCTAACCCTCATATCTTCAATATAAAATTTACTGTGTAATTCGATTTCTTTACCAAAATGATTCTTGTATTAAAGGGATTGAATATTAATTTTTCTTCTTACAGTCATATTCAGGCTTTTCCTGGAAGGGATTATTTCCGGGAATTTTTTTTCTTAAGAAATATGCTTTAAAATTGAAATTAATTTTTTTTTTTGTTTTGCAAGATGGAGGGCGGCCCCTGGGGGGTGTGTCTGTCTGTGTCTATATATATGTGTTTAACGCATGTGGTGGGAGGAGCCTTCTCACTGTTAGTGTGATACGTGAAAGCTCGACAAGAAAGCAAAGCCTTTTTCTATCTCGCATAATCGCATTTCTCATCCTTTCTTACCTTCTCGTATCTCGGAGCTTCAAAAAATGGCTGGAAATGGTGAGACCCAATCCTTCTCTGTACCATTCTTCATATGTTCTTGTATATGTCTTTGAGCGCGCTTCTAAACGTTTGACTTATTTTCGGTGTGTATTGCAAATCTGTGCTGCTTCAGATTCGCTCGCCGAATTTCTTGCTTCTGCAGTCCAAGCTGCTCAGGAAGCTGGTGAGGTAAGTTGATTTTTCGGTTCGTTTTCTTTTCTTTTGTTTTTTTTTCCCTTCATTCACTATTAGTTTAAATTTGTGGTTTATAATTATTTATTGAATTTCTTTCTGGTAACTGAGTGAATTTCCAGATTATTCGAAAAGGATTCTACCAGACAAAAAATGTGGAGCACAAAGGGCAGGTTTGCATTGAAATTTCATTTCATTCTCTTGGTCCGTTTCTTCTGGTATAGATTGTAGCTTTTAAGGTGTAAGATTAACTTAAGTGCTCATATTTTAGAAACATTGAGAAAAACTGGTACGGCATTTCAGGCAAGTTTTATGTAACCGCTAATGATTGTGACGAGAAATTATTGCCATTGATTGTATAATTACAAGAATTGAAAGTTTGGTTGAATATCAATTTATTTTCTTTTTTCTTCCTGGGGAAGAGGGCATTGCAGGAGATGATGGACAAAAAGGTAAAAAACACGCATGCTTCAATAATCCTGTAAATGACTTTGTTGAAAAAAGAAGTTTCAACAAATACTACGGCCTACTCTGGGCTAAAGTAGAATGCACTTCCACTAGCTCATATGCAGAAAAGCAGGTGAACTTAAAGAGGAAAAAATATAGTTGTAGTATCATTGAATGTGTTATGCAGGTGAAGAAGAGTTGTAGCATACATTTCAATGATTCTTTGAAGATGTCAAAGACCTGTTTAGCCTGAATCATTCTCCAATTAGGATTAGGAAACATGGCCCCTCTAGTGTAGCCCTTTGGTTTTGAACAGTGAAACTTGTCGAGTCTTAATCTTATGATGAAATTTATATTAAATGAAGGTGACAAGAGTTCTTGACCACTTGGTTTAGAGGCTCTAGTACTATGCAGGCAACAAATTCATCCCATCCCATAAGGTTAATCTGTTAGGAAAATTCTCAGATATATATTTTGTTATCAAAGATGTAACAATCTTGCATGTAGCAAGCATGGATGCTTCCAGTGAAATATCTTATCTTTATCCTCTATGGAGTCTGGAGAGACTTTATTAAGGTCAAGCTAATTGGAAGAAATTGATTCATTAACTATCATGCATAACAATAGTTGACCAAGGCAAAACAAACTCAAAAACATTCAATGTGGGATGTGTTTGTTGAAGACAACTTAGGTGACGGGTGTAATCTTTTTCTCTCCTCTTGGAAAAGATAGTTCAGGTGGTCAGTGGGAAGTAACCCATGGTCATAATTGGTGTATAAACATGAAACTGATTGTGTTATGATGCTCAGGTTATAACCATAACTTGTCATTTGTTGTGTACTTTTGTTATGATGTACAGGTTGATTTAGTCACAGAAACTGATAAAGCATGTGAAGACCTCATCTTTAATCACCTCAGGAAGCTTTTTCCCACTCATAAGGTTGATTTTGTTCTTTTAAATAAGTTTTCCGTTTAAAAATTCAGTTTATGATATATGGCCTATTTCTTTTCTTTTTATGTATGCACTCCCTTATGGTTGTTTTACTGATATGTTCTTCCTACCAGCTCATTGGGGAAGAGACTACTGCTGCTTTAGGTGCTACAGAACTTACTGATGAACATACATGGATAGTTGATCCCTTGGATGGAACTACCAACTTTGTGCATGGGTAAAGATTTTCTTGTTTCATTTGATGAATTAACGTTTCCATAAATGACTATTTTTGCTACTTTCAGGTTTCCCTTTGTTTGTGTCTCCATTGGTTTAACAATTCAGAAAGTTCCTACTGTCGGTGTTGTTTACAACCCAATACTTAATGAGGTGAGAAGCCTTTTATTTGTTGATTTTTTTTACACTGAAGTCCTTAAATTCCTGAAGTTTAATATAGAGGAGTGATTGAATGTTGGACATAATTCTGCATGTGATGTTTCTATTGTTTTGTTCTTGGGCTGTTCAAATAATTTCTTCATAATGAAAACCGAGCAACTATGAATATTCTGGGGAAAAAGTAATAAAGTGATTATAGTTTTCAGTGGCCTTGATGTGAACAAAATGGCCCACAAGGCCATGGTCCGTTGGAGCCTAGAGAGAGGGATTTTAGTTCATAGCATGAGAATCTAAGTTGATTTTTTCATTTTTGTTTCTGTTATTGGTATGGTAACTATTTGTTTTTACTCTTCCCAAAAATAGAAACTTAAAGTTTGCGATTTCGATATGTAGCTTTTCACTGCCATTCATGGAAGAGGTGCTTTTTTAAATGGAAACCCAATAAAAGGTTTGCTTTTCATTATTTGTCTTTTCTCTGTTAGGGCTCATTGACAATGAGTTGCTTCAACTGTATGCGTTTTAATTGTTGCAGTATCATTGCAAACTGAACTAATTAGCTGTCTTCTTGCAACTGAGGTATGTTAAATCTATGATACTTGATATGGATTCTTCCTTCCCTCTCCTACATATTGCTTTTTCGATGAACTTTTCTTGGGTTGGCATCTTAGGGGAGGGTGGTTTATATGATCTTATTTTCTTTCTCTACTGTCTCTGGTGAAAAACATTTAATTGAAACAACAGTTAACTTCAAAATATAAATGAGGAATGACTATGGAAGTCAGACACAGTGCTTTATCAATAAGTTAAGACACTTATGATACAGTCAGTAAGAAGTATGGCAGAGTTCTACTCTCTGCGGTTCAAAATATAAGGTCAAAATAACTAAATTAAGTTATTATAAAAGTTGGTTAAGATTTGTTAAAGACAATAAATATGTAAAAAATGCAATTTATTTTCCTAAAACACCCTTGTTTATAGAGATGGTGAGTGGGAGAGAGAACGAGTGGAAAAATAGATGAGAGAAAATGAGTGTAAAAAAGAGATGAGAGAAACACATAATTAATAGGGGCAAAATTGGAAAAAACTCATTAAATGATGAAACAAGTCCAAACTTCACCTTGTATAAAAAACCAGACCTCTTTACAACATTTCACCTATTTTCTTATTATTTTATGTATGTCATGACTATCCTATTTTCTTATGTACGTGATCCTTAAAATAACTTGAAGGTCTTGTTGAGCCCATTTCCATCAGGCTAACTGTTTGCTTCCACAGAAGTATCAAACCTTAGTAGCTAATAGTGTTTCTGTTTTCTTGCTGACAGAATCTTGTATATGTTATCTTTATCACAGTAATAATTATCATGAAGTAGTAGCAACCATCGCTTTACACTTTATAAGGCCTTTATTATGTCACTTCTATATTTTCAAGTACTATCAAAATTTTTGCACTGACAAATGTCAGATTACAATTCTTCCATACGCCAGTAGATTTGTTGGACCTCTTGTCATTTCTTGTGTAGTGGTAGACTAACCTGAAAGCCCTTGTTTCCATAATTTCCGGAGGAAAAGCTTCCTCAGAATTCATGCCGTATACCTCAAGCATTATTTTTGTCCTGTGCGCATTTTGTTTGAAATTTCTATCCTCCTTATTCTAAAAAATATTAGGGTTCCTTGTTTAAAAGAACAAATTTCGGGTACATTATATAATAATGATTCATGCACAAATTAGGATAGGCAAAGGCTGAGATGTACTCTTTTTCTTGCTATATACTGCTCAGATTTTGGGGGTCCAAGCTCATCTCCTGTATATGGATTTGGTATCTTTTCCAAGCAGAGCAACCCTAAAAGCTATGTGTTGATCAAGAAATAACTGTATTGGTGAAAAAATTATTAGAATATGATAGAGATATGGTAGTATGTGGATACCAAGTGCCACATTGAGTAGAATGGGATGCTCAATGGGGGTATTTAAGTAGGTTAGTTCTTCCACCTCAGTAGCTAGCTTTTGAGGTAGGGTTCCCCATCCTGTTTAGGTACTTATCAATTGGTATCGGAGCCTAGTTATTGACTTCTGTGGAGAGGGCTACCCATGAGATGTTGGTTTTCAATCGGAGGCCAGTTGATGGAGACTTAGTAGTATGAGATACTAAGTCTCACATTGAGTAGAATGAAATACTCAATGGAATATTTAAGTGGGTTGGTTTTCCTATCTCAATAGCAAGCTTTTGGGGTAGAGTTCCCCATCCCTCTTAGTTATCCATCAGAATATTGTCCTCTGAATAAATGTTATGTTCTATATGTCATTTGTTGTGTTCTTAAGAAAATACTGACTTTTTTATATGATTTTTTAGTAGATCCAGCATTGTAACTTTTTAATTGTACTTCCATGGAGTGCACACTTGTTCAATTTGTCCTGTCAAACCGCGGACAGATTCTACTGGCTAGTAAATAGACATAATATCTGGAATAATAACTGAGTTTCAGTGATCCAAAGATGCATTCACCCTAAATATAGATGTCACGTTTACATGTAAATGTGTGGCCATATATGATAACATTGCAAACTGATCAGGTCTTTTCTTTCCGAGAGAGCAGGTTGGAACAAAACGTGACAAAGAAACAATAGATGTCTGCACAAACAGGATCAATGCCTTACTTTTTAAGGTAAAATTAGGAGTTTGGTCAAGAATCTACTGGCATTTAGTGAAATGATTGACTGTTATAACATTGTGTGATCCATGTAACCGACCCCATTTAGTGGGATTAAAGTTTTGTTGTTGTTGTTGTTGTTGATTGACCGCCATCACAATGATTTTTCTTTGATTAGGTGAGATCTCTGCGGATGGCTGGCTCCTGCGCCATGGACCTTTGTGGAGTCGCATGTGGAAGGCTGGATGCTAGCTTTGAAATTGGCTTTGGTGGTCCTTGGTATGAGTCTTATCTCCTGCATAAACCCTGAGGATTGTGGTATCATAATTTGTGGTTAACATGATTTCTTCCCTTCACAAGGGATGTGGCAGGGGCTGCTGTCATTGTTAGAGAAGCTGGGGGAGAAGTGTTTGATCCGTAAGTGACTTGTCCAAATATCCCTTTTCTTAGCTATGGAGTTTATGGTGAAGCTAAACACATTTTCATGTGCACTTATTGGAGTTTTAGGAATGGATCACACTGTTCATAACTCTCAAATAGTTTGACTCGTTATATTTTACTTCGTCCGATCCTAGTTAGTTGAGAGGTTTGTTTTGACTCTAAATATAAGATTTTAATCCACTTTGGCTTTCAAATTTATAAAATTACCCAAACTATCCTTAATGATTACATATATTAAATGCAGTTTCCATCAATTGGGTTAATGATTAAAGAGGGTATTTTTAAGAAATTAATGTACATTTATTACAAATAACTAACTTAACTAATTTTCTTAAAATTTGTAAATTAGCCATCTATCTTTCATAGTTAGGACATGAGGGAGGACACTGATATCTGATATATTGATTGCTTATGGAAATGATTTCATGGGTTATTTTTTTCTTTTCTCACTTTCTCTTTGAACTGTTAGAATCGACAGTTATTGAGAGAGATCACCATCTACAACAGCAATGGATTTTCCTGGAAGGTTCTTTCTCATAAAAATCTGATTTTTTGGTGCAACAGGTCTGGTAAAGATTTTGACTTGACATCTCAGCGAGTAGCAGCTTCAAACCCTTTCCTGAAGGATGCATTTGTTGAGATTCTACGCCAAACCGGGTGTTAGTTAGCTGGTTGAAACTGACCATTGATGATTGAGGAGTGGAAATGGGCAAATGGCCATACAACAACTCTTATGTTCAATTTCCTTTTATAAAAATGCTTTGAAGTGGAAAACTTCAACTATTTTTTCCAACCCTCCTTACAGGGACACATAAATAATTAGTATATCCGTATTCTTTGAGGGTCTTGCTTGGTTAATGATATTTAACAATCTATAACTTAAAATATTGACAATTAAGAATTTTAAAATTTAAAGATTCTAATTATAAAAATAAAATTATTGGTTTTTTTTAGTATTGACGTCAATATGTCCATAAATTCATAAAATAAAATTAAACCTTCCATATTTGGCACATGAATATCTTGACATCAAAATATACGCTATTTTACCATGATGATATGGCCTGCTAGTTCCTCACATGACTCTTTAACTAGTTGGAGGGGTTCAATTCCTCCTTTGGGTCTTAAAAAATATCTGTAGCTAGCTACTTTACCCTTTATTGAAGGTTTTGGTGGCTTTCAATTAGTTTGTGATCGATAATATAATTGAAAGATGGTTGAATGCTCTAAGAAAAAAACTATTTGCACGTATTCTAGAAAAAATTAAGAGAAAAATTTTATATTGGAAGAAAAGGCCCCTGACTATGGCAGGAAGGATTAACTTGATTAGATCTATGTTGTTTGCTCTACCCTCTTACCATATGCAAATAATGTTGTTACCGAAGCGGTTAATCCATGAAGTGGAAAAGAGGAGCTGAAATTTCTCGTGGTGGGAACGCGACGAATGGAGGAAGTTACACCTGGGAGCACGTCAATAAAGAGAGGAGATTAGGCGGTTTGGGAATCAAGAATCTAAGAAAACAAAATGAAGCCTTTACGTTGAAGCTCTGTTAGAGGCTCATGGCGAGGAAGAGGCATTCTGTGTTAGGATAATATAGATGTACTACCAATCCTGTGTTTAAGGTTAAAAAGAGGGCAAAGTCATCCCTAACTTGGGTTTTGTGCAATTTGGGACAGGTTCAAAGAAGGCCTAGGGAAAAAGATTGAAAATGGATAAAATATGTCCTGAACTCCTTATGATTTTGAGAACTGGTCTATGTTAAATATTCCCCTTGTTGATGTTAGTTGGATGAGGAGAAGTTAATGGTCTAGTTTCCTCAGAGTATTGTTGAAGGCATTATGAGTGTACACCCATCCTGTGGAGAGCGAAGAGGACAAATACTCTTGGGAGATCCAAGCGGCTAAAATGAATTCACCAAGAGTTGAGATGAATAAAGGTTACCTGTGAGAGACTGTAAGAGAGCGAAAGAAGTGTGGAGAGAGTTTATTAGGCTTAACATATATACTGCTTTCTTCTCTTGTGATTTTCAGGTTTGGCTTACATGGAATGTAGCCCATCAACCGGGGAAGGCAAGATTTCAATGGTGGCCGTGGCAGAAGATATTTGCGTACGTCTGTTGGACAATATGGAAGACGAGATGTACCTAGTTGTTTACAGCTACCGGGACCTCTACAAAAGAAATTTTTCACCAATGCATGTTCCACATAATGGAAGAAGCATCTGGTGGGAAGTTTACTCACCAAGTCTTTCAAGGAAGTTCAAAAAGTGATACGCATTGGAGACCACCTCCGACTGGAGCAGTTCGATTAGATCTGGATGCCTCAGTTCGAGCACCCAATCTTGCCACATGTGTTGGGCTTATCCGGGATGATCAAGGGCATTGGATTATGGGGTTCATGAGAAAACTTGGGAACGTTACCATAACTGCCGCAGAGATCTTGGCAATCCATACAGGATTGGAGCTATGCCAAGCGTTACATCTCAAAGACATCCGAGTTTTCTCTGATTCAATGGAAGCGATCAACATCTTGATTTGGGATAGTAGACCTACTCATCATTTGCGTCACGAGGTGGAAGATACCTGCCACTTGCTATATAGCAGTTGGAACGTTGAGTTGTCTCATGTCAACAGAGAAATTTTGAGGTGTGCGGACATTTTAGCACGTGAGGCTCATACGGGGAGTCACCAGACCTGTACTCTCTCCGAAGTTCCTCCTAGTTGCCGGGACCAGTCCCTCCTTGACCAATCTTTTGTGAGGGGGCATAACCCTCAATCTATCTAGTACTTCTCACTTCAAACTTAACTTGCCGTTGTATTAAAAAAAAAGGTTACCTGTGAAGATTAATTAATTTTTTTAAAGATATTTTATGTTTTATTTATCAATTTATTTCTTTACATTGAACATACTTTTTTGAATAAGTCCTTTGTATATTTATTAAATGCTATGATCTTGTAAAATTCATTGAGTATAATATCTTTAGAAGATTCAGGAAATTGAAAATCCATTATTTATTCTTTAGAAGATTTAGAATATTGTTTTCCTTAATACTTTAAGTCATATTAGGGCTAGTAAGTTTTCTTATTTAAGAAATAAGTGTATTTAGTTATTTTATGATGAGTGGGATATTTTTCCTCGATAAATATGAACTTGTGGTTTTGTATTTGAGATATAATATGGTTATTTCACGAGAGAGTGATAAACTCTTGTTGAGTTTTTCATAGTTAAATATCTAGGAATAAGTTTCTTTAGAGTTTTAGCTAATCAGTTAGGTTGTAAAAGTTTGATAAACTTTTATAGAATATTTTATAATTAAGGGTCTAGAGACAAATGCCTTTATAATTTTAACTAATCAAATCATTAAGTTCTTGTGGTCATTTGCCTATGAAAGGACACATTGCATACTTGAGGAAGAAGAAATGGTGCCATATTCTGCTACTTGTCTCTTTGGTTCCAAAGAGAATGTTCCAGCATGCTTGTCAACCACTTTTACAATTACTTTCACGTAAGTCGAAATAAAACTTCTCTCACATACTTACTACGAATTATGTACAATTATTTTAATCCCAAACAAGCTTGAAGACTTGATGTACATGACGAGAGATCGCCCCAATGCATATCACACATGGAGATCGCTGGCCTCTTAGGCAAAGTGTACTTTCGCTTCTCTCGAAGAGCTGGAGTGGTTAATATGGAATCTAAAAGGCTCTTTAAACAGAGAGAAAAGAAAAGAGAAGAGTGAGAAGGCGGAAAAATAGAAAAATGGGGGTTTTTTTAGTTTTCCTCTGGATATTATCATATTACTACGTCATTTTAGCCATATTATTATTTTATGTCACGTGACTATGTGAATCAAAGCGTTTATTTTACTTCGGTGCTTCTTATTTCGCCTCATCCACTATTATTGAGCTTTTCAAACTTTTAGAGTTTATTTTGATAAGTAAAGTCATCTCTAATCACTAAACTCCCTTTATAAAAATTTTTATACTCATCTAAATCTATCTAATAGTATAATATCTTTTTAACAATAGAGTAAATTTTTAATTTAGGGTTCAGATCAATTTTTGAGTTTTGAGAATAGATAACTCTAGAATTGTAGAAATAAAATAGTAGTATGATTTAATTAGTTAAGATTTGTATAATTGATTGATTGAGATTTTAAAATATTTTTTTTATATAATCAGTTTATTATTTGGAAAAAATATGATATTAGTGTCAATTAAATTTGAGTTTTATAATTTAGTTTAGTTCATTGAAGCCTATATTAACTATGGAATGAATTGGATTTAAGGTTTATAAGGAAGTATGAATATTAGGAATTTTGAAGGAACTTTAAATGTTTAAATTTGGTGTTTTTAAATAGATTGAGGAAATGATTATATCTATAGCAATTCCAATAAGTGATAAATGATTTATGAAAGAAACAAATTGAGATTTCAATAAGGATTTAAAAGACATTTTATTTGTGTGATTTTTGAGGAATTAAAGAGCGAATATTGGGGAATTGCGGAGATGGAAGGAATTATTATTGATTATAAGTTTAACAAGTGAAATAGAGCTATTGGATGATAAAAATGTGATTGGATTAAAGAAGTTGAATTATGATTTTAGGTAACGAATTGTTGGAGGAAATAAAGTTCGGAGAATTAGTTTTATTTAAATTAATGTATTACAGTTTTGGTTATCATTACATTAATATATAATTAAATTAATTGTGTAGATTGATTGTGTTTTGGGTGACTTGAGCTTTGGGTTTTGAATTATTGTAGTATTGTGCACTTGTTTTGGTGTGAGGTAACCATGATCTATTTATTATGCATGCTTGGGACATGTTTGTGAGTGATTTTAAATTTATTGTCATAAAAAATACTATTATTTGATAATCTTGCATTATTAATGTTGAAATTGCATTGTGAAATTTGGAGTCAAAGAAATGATATGTTGCAATGGCATTGTTTACAAATGCCTCTCTTGATATACATTCTTGTGATTTCATTGTGACCTTGAATATGAAATTATTGGTTAGAAAGTGTTGTTGGATAATTATGTGTGTATATATATACATGTATTGATGGCAAATTGTCAGTATGCCATGATTAAACTCTAGAAAATGAATATTGTGATATATGGAGAGGAGAACATTGTTATTGATTGGAGGTTATCATAGAGGAGATAAGGGGGTGAAAATTTTTTTAATATGCATTTAGAGGAAACAAAGATGGAGGACTTTCTGCTGTATACCGGATGATCCTAGACCCATTGTGTAACACCTCCTTTAGCTTACTTTATTATACATTAGAGATCAATTTTTAGACCACTTGATTACTTTTCAAAATATAGAATTAGCCAACCAAGTAAAATTTTAAAAACTTTCTTGCTCTACTGTTCATTTAGTAAATTTCTAATTTTTTGGTCAATTTTAAAAATTTATAACTAATTCTAAAAAAAATTGAAATTAAGTTGTTCAAGTCTTTAATTAAAACTCATACAATTCTCTACAGGTCAAAAATACTCATTTGACAATTATCTTGCTTAATTAATACAGAAAAATTCATGAAGATGTATTATTCATATTGTCATTTTTCATTTTTTTTTCCATATTTTTTCTTTAATTTTGGAATACCATAACTTTTTGCACACATATTCAAATCCAACAAACTTTAGCTTGTTTTAAATAAATGTGCACTATGTTTTTAGAAAATTTCATATCATTTAAAATCCATTTGCCCTATTTCATCATTATCTCAACATAAGCTTTTGATAAGGGTGTTAAGCCCTTTCAATTAATTCTTGCATTCTCAATCTTCCCATTTTCAACATACAAAATTAACACATAATAAGCATGCTTGACATATTTACTTGATACATATAAAATATGCATCATAGTTGAGGTTTATATGCATAACCCAACATAACATTCTATCATGCACCATATACATTCTTGCAACAATAATATTATACTAAGTATATGCTTGGAGTTTTCCACTTCTATGTTTCCACCATCTTGCCCTTGTCTTCATTAGAGTTGTAGCCTAGAGGATTTTATTGTCGGGAGAGTTAGATTTCATGGAAATTTCAATAGCAAATATTAATAACATATACATTAATTTGCATAATTATTGCAAATATCACTAAGTAGCCATGAAATGAACATGCCTTACTAACATTTATCTAATTGAAATGGCACATGGCCAAGGCAAATCAACAAGTAAGGTATCCCATATTCACACATCACATAGCTTATCTAAACAAATATCATGGCAAGTAACTTAGAAATAACAAACAATGACAATATTAATGCAAGAGTTAGTAACTCTGCTACTTTGTATGCTTAACTTTGTTTTCTTTGATTTTTTCTTGCCATCTTGAACTTGTGATCTCTTTGAAAAATTCAATGCCTACAAAACACTATAATGCCTCTTTTGTCAATAATCATCCATTAGTAATGCATTACAACACTTCACAACTCATAAACCTCTCTAGAACATTGAAGCTCCATAAACCATTAACTTTGCCAATTTCAATCATTTTGCTTTCAAACTTGATTTCTTACTTCTACTTTATACAATTTTTCATTCTATATCCATTGGAAGCATTAAAATCATACAAATCATATTCCTTCTTAAAATTCCAAGTCTAGCCAAAAATACCCAAAAGAAAGGAAAAATGTGATTTTTAACATTTCTTTTCATATACTTGCATAATCTTGCTTCTAATCCTCCCATGCATTTAACAAAATTTGGACGGCACTTCCCCATAGGGTTCATCATCCCAAAAATTCAAAACAACAATCACAATCCAACTACCAACAACCAAAAGATATCTCAGAATTCTTTTGACTTGTTCAGCATAATATTCTTTTGGGCATATTGATATCTAACACACATACTCACACTAAATTGGATATTTGGTATACTAACAATAAGATAAAGTGAGGATCCAATCATTACCCTATACTTGGTAATGTTGAAATCCTTCCCTTGGGCATCTACATCCAGAGTAGCTGAAGAGCTCATAGGAGTTGCCATACTCTTGGCTTGATCCATACCAAACGTTTTGATGAGCTCTTTGAGATACTTTTTCTGAGAGATGAATATCCCATCCTTCTTTTGCTTTATTTGAAGTCCTAAGAAGAATGTTAGTTCCCCCATCATTAACATTTCAAACACTCCTTGCATAGTCTTTGAAAATTCTTAACAAAGAAATTCATTAATAGCACCAAAAATGATATCATCAACATATATTTGAACTACTAGCATATCCTTCTTATAATGCTTAATAAAAAGAGTTGTGTGCACATTGTTAGAATGGCCGACACCCAAGAGGGGGGGTGAATTGGGTGTTTGAAAAATTTTCTTTTCAAACCTTGATTAATCAAACTATCCAAATCATAAGTTGATAAAACATAGATAATGATATTGGATAGAGTAAGAATGGAATCATTAGAAATTAGTGAAGATGAAAGAAAGATAAGCACACAGAGATTTATCCTGGTTCGGTCCTCTCTGACCTACGTCCAGTCCTCAGACTCTTCTGAGATTTACAATTCACTATATCATCCAAGTTTAACTAGGTACTTGGAAAACCATTACAGCCACAGATTCAATGCAATACATACACAGGCTCTTTCAAGTTTGTAACGGTGGGTACTTACGAACCCCATAAACTTTCCGGGTATTTATGAAACCTCTCAAGTTTGTAACGGTTGGTACTTGAGAAACACCACATAAACTTTCCGGGTATTTATGAAACCCTCTCAAGTTTGTAACGATTGGCACTTGAGAAAAACCACATAAACTTTCCGGGTATTTATGAAACCCTCTCAAGTTTGTAACGGTTGGTACTTGAGAACACCCCACAAATTTAACTGGACATTTGTGAAACCGATTCAAGATTTACGAAGGTACTTGAGGACCTTTAGAATCACTCCCCCTTACCACATGTAAGGTTACGCTCTATTTCACTCAGGTCTATCCTAAGTTACTCTCAAAGGTTGGGATGATTTTCTCTGGGAAATACTTCACTCTATGAAGTGGATTGTATCATCACTGAAGCTCTCGGAGAAGCAGAGTCCTAATGTTGTTGTGTGATTTCACACTCTACGCGTTGTGCTTGGTGACTCTGTATACTTCGTCACTTTCTTCGTTGGCTGCTTCCTCTTATTTATAGATGTTGTCGAAATATGACCGTTTGAGAGGAGCGCCGTATTTTCCCGTTGGCTCTGGCTCGTGTGCTCTGTCACTCTGAAATATAGCCGTTTGAGTGGAGCGCCGCATCTTTCATTTGGCTTTGGCTCTCATGTTCTATCTTTCAAAAATATAGTCGTTGAAGTGGAACGCCGTATGAAAGTGGAGTTGTCCGACAATATTTGGTGCTTCTGACACGTCTGGTCGTTTCTGTGATTTCTGTCGTTTGAGCATTTTCTGTGAGACAATCAAGCAACTCATTCTCTGTTAATAAGTAGAAGGAATAAGCAATTGTGAGTGCAGATGATATTCAAATAACTGTAGTATGAAGAAAGAAAGATTTAGCATTAATGAAAAATCGTCTGATACGCTGCGGAAAAATCAGAAGATGAAACTCGAGTTCTGCTTGCTCATAACTCGAGTTATTGAAGATTTTTCAAAGTGGAAATCTTGTAACTTTTGTTGAAACTCGAGTTTTA